>JAAGAY010147326.1:0-42272 GCA_011801015.1 Ardeotis arabs
GCCCCCCCTCTTCTTTTTTTTTTTTTTTTTTTTTCTGTTTCCCCCTTCTTAAATACGTTATCACAGAGGTGTTATCATGGGACATTCTGCTACCAATCGGCTTGGCCTTGGCCAGCAGCAGGTCTGCCCTAGGCCCGGCCGAGTCCACTGGACAAAGGGGAGCAACTTCTAGCAGTTTCCTACAGAAGCTGCCACCTTAGGCCCCCCCTCACTAAACAAAACCACAACAACTATACTTGCTGTTTCTGCTGTTATCACCAGAAATTATACTTGCTGGTAAACCTGCAGCGACTGGTTCCCTCCCTTTGCATAAGGGAAACCGAGAGCCCTGCAACGGGAGCAAAGTCAGGGCTTGGGACTCTGCACAAAAGTATTCCTCGCTGAGGACCTGGTTCAATGAATACCTGCACAAATATGTCCTGCACAAATACGTCCTACACACATGGCTTGCTCCCACCATGGCAGGGAGAGGGCTGTCTGGTTATCAAGGGCTTGGGAAGAGAGGTGTGATATGGGGGGCGAGGGAAGGTGTAACAAATATGCTTCGTTTAAAGTGCTCGGCAGGTAGCGAACGTTTTGTAAGTCTGTATTTCTCCTTGCGTGGCAGGAAGTAGAGGAGCCAATTGCAGGCAGTAGTTGTATTTTCTTGCATCTGGTATTTTTGAATGAAAGCAGATTCCAGGCTTGCTTCTCTGATATATAGTGGTGATAATAACCTAGCCCATTTCCCCTGGGTTTGATGTTTGGCTTCTGTTAAGATGTCGGGAGTATTGTTTGCTGGGGTGACATCTTGGCTGAAGGGAACAGAGACACATCCTTTCCTTGCACAGCACTGGCAGGGTTTCAGTGCTGCTTGCAGACCTGAAGAACATCGCAGCTCGTGTAGGAACAGCAGACCTACCTTTTTCTCCTTCAGACTCACTTGTTAAAAGAAACCAGATGAGGAAAGGGCAGCAGTGGAGTCACAAGTGGCTTGTAAAGGCCAGCATCCTCCTTCTTCCTTCCCTGGCTGGGAGCAGCACGGGCAAACCACAGGCTAGAAGGAATTTTTGATGGAAAGGGGCATTGATGGAGGAGACACTCCTCTGCTTGTAAGTAATATAATCTGGGAACAACAGAGCAGCGTAAGGGGAGGGCAGTAGGGTCTGAAGGAGAGTTAAAGCTGTTACATCACGGATTTTGAATGTGCAGACAGTTCTGATTCAACGAGACAGTTATTAGACCCACAATCTTTGAGGCCGCTCAGATTCAGGGCTTTTTTTTGACTCTGTTGAAGCAGCAATGTGCTGTTTAGAGCTGAGTCCCCAACCAGCAATACCAGACGGCATCTGCAAGGTGGGGATGGAGCCAACACCTGGAGGCTTCTGCGGCGAGGCAGCATCCCTCAGCACGTGAGGAACCAGGTGATTCAGGCCTCTTGTAGCACATAGGTAACAGGTGACCATTGGGTCGTGTGACTGGGAACTCCCAGTGAGCAACTCCAGGCAATTAACAATTTCTTGCAAGCGTTTTTCGAGGGTTTGGAGCCACTACTAGGAGGATATGTCAAATGGCCAAAGCATCCAGTGCTCCTGGTCTGAGAGTTCTTCGTTACTTCCAAGTGTTTCCTCACATGCTACTGGGAAAAGGTAGCCAAAAGGGACTGGAGATTTCCAAACTGCCTCGGACTTGGGAAACCAACTCCTTAGGGAGTTTTAAAAAACCCTAGGGAGAGGAGTCTTAATTCTCATCTCAATACAAATCTTAATCGGAACTGAGATGTAAAAGCTGCTTTATTGAACGTTGTCAAGGACAAACTGTTCAGGCGGCCCAACAGGAATAACGTAGTTGGTTTCCATTGCCTCCAGCAAAGTTAACGACAAGATTGAGGTCTGCTGGGGAAGGGTGCTGATCTGTCACTCTCCATCTCTGATTCTTCATGTGACTCCCGATGTATTCTTTAGCCTTTCCAGCCCTCTGGTTTGCTGGATGCTGTGTCAATGTCTCCTAGCTCTCCTACCAACTCCAGCTTCTTGGGATTCAGTGGTGTCAGAAGGAGCTTTGCTCTGCTCCAGCTTGTTATCAGGCACGTGCCACCTTCTTGAAGTACAGCTATGTGGAAGGGCCAGGCGTGGCGTGCAGGGAGTTCCCATGGTCATACGGCATCGCCTGGCCTTTGCTGTCGTTGATCAAAGAGGTACCACACAGGATGTCCCCATCAGCCGGCTGCTCACAGCCCGCGTGAGGCTTTGGAGGGCGTGCATGGGTAGAAAAGCTGCTCTGTCCTGCAGTGTTTGTCTGAGGCTGCTGAAGATCTCCTGGATGCCAGGGACAGACCTGACAACATTTGGTCTTCTGGTTTACTCCAGTACTGTGTGAGGACAGCCTTTCTCCTCCTTGCTCCACCCGGATTACGCAGGACTGTAGCGAATGTTGGCTGTCTCATAGCTTGCAGATGGGGACTGCACACGCCTGGGTGAGGTATTACACGCATTTCCCGTTGAAGAATGCTTAGAAAAGATGTTACGGAGCGTGCTGTGCTATTTGGTTATGCGTAATCTTTGTAAGGTACATACAAGTACCACGCTTCCTGAGCTCTTCCTCAGCTTGGCAGGAATTTGGATTTAGACCCTAGCTTTGTGACCTTTTGGGCTTTCTTCTTAAATATATCCTTCCTTCTCTTAGAAGCATGTCCCTTAGTGAAGACAGTCACCAGCTTCATCATTCACTGATTCACTGAAGACAGCAGGACCCTCAGAGGCACAGAGTTACCGCACACTCTGATGGTTCCTTCACAGCTTTTGCTGTTCCCTTCGGTTGGTGGCTGTCCTGTCCTTTTGCTGAGATAGCAGTGTTGACTCCTGTGGCTCTAAGCCACATCTCTCCCCTACTGCTCTTTCAGCTGGCACGTGTTCGGCGCTGGATTTTTTTAAAGCCTGAGTGTAATATTTCAGGAACCAACCTTTTAAATTACAAGCCCACAAACTTAAGAAGCTCCTTGCAGTGGCGTTTGGATTGCATATCTTTGGTGCGTAAGGGTGGTGTGAGGCTTACCACATTTCCAGGTGTGTGGTTATAGGAACAACTGCCCAAGTGTAGACATCGTATAGCGGTGAGCAGCTCTGCAAGGGAACGCTCTCGGGTTTACAGAGCTTACTGATGGACCCTGGCCTCAAAAACGTCATTTCGTACCCCCTGCCTCCGTCTGGGAATGCCTCCTGCAAATGCCTGATGTCATCTTAATATTTCACTCTGTGAGGGAGGCCCGGTGACCTCTGCAGCTGGTTTCTGCTGGCCTCTTACTGTCACATCTGTCCAGTGAGGTGGAAAGAAAACAGATCCGATAAACATGGAACAGATTTATCCGTATGCGAGCAAAGCCCCACGTGTGGGAAAGAGACCGATGGTGTCCAGTGACAAAAGGATCGAGGTGTGTTGCTGCCTGAGTGATGGTTCCTAAGGTTCAGAGGACACAATTCGCCATGTGGTTGCACTTCAGGTGTAGTTACAGCCTAGAAAATGGGTTTTGGTGGTACTGAACCAAGCAACTTGTGCCTGGTGTGAATGGATGGCTAAGGTGTAACAATGGTTATTTCTGGGTCACCTAGCATTGCTATCAATTAACAACATTGCCTGCAGAATGAGAACAAGGCCACTAAATGAGTTTGCTGTGCACGACTACCACAGCACACCTCCGTTTCTCCGTGACGCTGACAGAAAATAGCGTAATCTCCATCTCTTTTCCCAGCCCTGTGGAATTCTTTCCTGATGAGATGTGATCCTTCTCCTCAGTAAGTCAGCCCTGAGCTTACATAGCAGCAGGAAACTCCGAAGTGGGAAACGTGAATCCCTCCTCCTGTCCACCACCAGCACACGTACCATAGTCCCGCTGATCTTTACTCATCTGGCTTCTTTCCCAATCGTCATAAGCAATCAATTAATTATTTCTTTTTGCTCTTGTCATTGCAGGGCAACCATTGATGAAGTGGAAACAGATGTGGTGGAGATAGAAGCAAAGCTTGACAAGGTAAGATGGGGCAGCTTAGCGCGTTGTGTTGAAGAGGGATTGATGAGTTCCTGCTTCGGAACACGGCCCCACCAGTCTCCTCTAAAACGTGAGCCCATCTCAGGCTGTCAGGAAACTGGTGTATAATGCACTGGGCTTGTCAAGAGGACCACGTCTCCCTCTGCTGACAGGTACCCGTCAAGGCTCCTTTGCGACTGCCAAAGGAGGTAGGACAAGAGGTCCAGACTTGGGCTGCTAGTGCTAATGATGGCCTGGTTCTGGTCCTGGATGTCAGGGGACTGACACTGCTTCTCCTGCTGTGGCAGGTTATTTCGGTGCTGTCCAGCTCCCCTCTCCACCATCTTGCTTGTGATACTAAGCTGTGTGGGGTAGGAGCCGTTACGTGTCCGCACGGCTCAGGGGCGTAAGCAGACACTTGCAGATAAACAAGGGGCCAGAGTCAGACTGATAGTGCTGGTTGCTGTCTGATGTTCAGCCAAGCTATGCACCACAGCTGTAATCTGGCGCTGGAAATATCCTCTCAGGGACCAGTCTGGCCATTTTGCATTTATGCTGGTGATTCTTTACATCCTGTTGGTAGTTTGGACCTCAGTCAGAGGCTTTATGATGGAAGGTGGCTTTTCCACCCCCGCTCCTCCTGATGTCTGAGACACCAGCCAAGTTGTTTCTAAACAAGAACAGAGAGAAATGAAGATGAGGAGTGGAAAGAGCTGTTGGCCTTTTATCTGTGAGATTTCCCAAAGCTAGCAAGGGATAAAACTCCTGCATCTGATGGAGAAATGGGCTTTGTTGAAGTCACAAGCCCTAGGCAAAGCTGTGTCCTATAAAACCTGTTTACTGCTCAAGCTGCTTGAAATGGTTGTCTGCACAAGCTAGCTGGTCTCGCTGGTGAAAGCTGCAAAGGGATTTAGGTGATCTGTTTTCCTCTGTGGAAGAGGGTAAGGCTCTAAAGGCAAAGCACGGGGCAAGACTTGCTCTGATTCTGGCACTGCTGCTGTCAGTGCCGCTGTCGTTGGACACCTTGGCATGCCAGGAACCGTCCTGGAGCGAGGAGGTGGGCTGGAAGGACGCGAGCTGTTCAGGGCTCTCAGCTTTTTATTGTTCGGTGCTTTGTTGCAGATCGATCTGAGCTCCTTGGGCTGCATTAAAACAATGGTCTCGTGCAATTTGGGTCTTCCCCTGACAGCAGTTATGGGGTGATGTTCCGGCAGGGCGAAGTGGGCGGACATGTCATTCTGTTTGCACGCATCGTTTCCCCTCTCTGCTGCGCGTAAAGTGCTGGCTCAGCCGCTGTCAGCAGCAGGCTTATCAGGCCTGGGTCCAGGGCAAGTGAGGCTGGAGTTTGCATCTGAAGAGCCACTGAAGTTCAAATTAGTTTCTTGGAGGGCAGCTTTGGACAAGATTCAATCCCCATTCCCAATAAATCAGCCTGGGATGGCCCAGCTCCCCTCCTGTGTACGGCTGGGTGGATGCCCAGGGCAGCCTTTCCAGGGCTGGGTGTAGATGTTGCTCAGTGGTACCCAAGTAGCTGGCACCTCTCCTTCTTAAAGAGCAGCAAGCTGGCAAGGGCTGACTCTTTCTCTGCTTTTTACTGTGCCCCTGAGCACTTTGTTTATAAACGATTAGCCTTTTAACACCTTCTTAAAATGGAGGTAAAGGACAGTGGAAATGATTCATCCAAGGGCACACCAGAGATCTGGGATACTTCAGAGAGATTTCCTTCTCTCTGTCCTGTGCTTTCTGCAAAGCCATCATTGCTCCCCTTGGGAGTGTGCTTGTGTTGAACGGCCTTCAGCTACCGGTAACGCAGCCGCGGCCACAAGTGTTTGCACAGAGGAATGCTAGAAACCGCCACGTTGCAGAACAGGCTGGGTTTCCTTTCTGGAGGATCCTGTCCAAAGCCCCAGTGTACGTCTGGGCTCCAGATGTGACAGGAACTGCATCTGTTTGCTTTGCTTCTCTGGGTTTGGATGGGATAGTACAAGTCTGCTAGCATCCAACGCCGTTCTGTCAAATTGCGTGGACAGGAGGGGATGTGAGCGTGAAGGAGTGAAGGCTGTCTATACTATGCATACCCAGATATAGGATGTGTGACTATATATATATTTATACATTCAGATATATTTTTACAGCTCTGCAGACAGAGGCAAGCAAACTTGTTCTGCAGTGCGTGCATAGATTAGACCCCAAAGCCTTGTGACTGTGTAAACAGAACAAGCACCAAGCCCCAAACCAGCACACCGTGCGCTGGGGGGGCTTTGGCATCCAGCCGAACTTGAGAGCTACTCATTCCCAGCTTGTAGGTGAGGCTGGTGGACGGGAATCGATTTCTAAAGCCATTTTTCATTAGTAAGATTAATATCCCTAAAAGGCTCCTGGATTTTGAGAATGGAAAACTTCAATTCCAAGTGTTGTTCAGTATCAGCAGCTAAAGGTTTTCACTTCATTAAAAAGCCTAGAACAGTGGTGATTTAAAAACAAACAAAAATTTAAAAATTTGTGCTCTGTGGCCGTTACTGTTGCACATCTCTTCGGCCTTTGGTTTACGGTTTTATCTTAAGTTGTTCACCATAACCTTTCACAGGGAGCTTCGGCTGCAAGGAGATAGGCTAATGGCCATCTCCGGGCTAAGCTAATGCTCCAGTCTTTCCAGCCGGTTCCAGGCATGCTAAGGCAGTTTCCTCTGGCTAGGAAGTCTGGGAATGTTAAATTACCAACAGTTAATAAAGGCTGTCTGGAGATGTATACCTGTGCTGCAGCAAGCTCATTGCGAAGTGAGGAAGCCACCCCATTTTGCTACAAGTCCCAGCTAACTTCACTGGTAACTTCACTGTCACGAGGCCGGTGATGAGAACGGGAGCGTGCGTAGCTTGCTTAGAGTTGTTAATGTTTCTCCAAACTCTGTCTCCTGCACTAAGTCGCAGGCAGTCCAGAGATACGTGCTGTAATCCCTCACAGTGCAGCAGCAAGGTTTCCTTGAGCTGCAGAATTGTGGGAATTGTTTCATAGCTGTCTACAGTCTTGATGGTTTAACCTGTGTGTGAGGGAACATAGATTTTCACTGGCTTAAGCAGTCCTGGTCAGTTGGTTTAAGGAAAACAGGGCACAAAAACATCAAGCTGCTGGATGCTGGCTCCCCTTCATTCCAAGGGAACAGCGAGACAAGTCTCCACCAGCCCGCACAAGCCAGCTGGGCTCAGAGATTTGAGGATCCCAAAGAGCAGCGTCCTCCCAGCAGGGACATTCTAGACAGCGTATCGCTTCCACCCAGCACCGAGGAGCCGTACCTCGCCCCGGTCCATCTGTGGGATCAGGTTCCTTTTATTGCAGCCCTGATGCCTGAGGATAGAATGAACAGTATCCCGCTGGGATAAAGGGGCTGCCCTGACTCGTCTGTCCTCAGGGGACAGCCTGGAAGTGACAAGTGAAAGGTTGACAGCGTGATGCACCCTGACAAGTGCGATTTGCATCCCTGTTTCTGCCACGTGCGGGAAGGGTTGCTAGCGTAGCCACACCGGGAACGTGGATGGCATCCTGTTCCAAAGGTCTGGGGCTGTGGTGCTGGTGCAGATCAAAACCAGTTTGCTGTGACCAGCTGCCTGTCTGCTCACCCCTCTCTCCTCGTGCAGCTGGTAAAGCTATGCAGTGGGATGATTGAAGCAGGCAAAGCCTACATCACCACCAACAAGCACTTTGTCAGCGGAGTCCGGGACTTGTCGCAGCAGTGCAAGAAGGATGAAATGATTTCGGTAAGTCATCCTGTGGGATGGAGGATGGGACGCAGTGAGGGCTGGGGAGCGTTAAGCTTCCTGGTGCTGTGTATGGACCGTATGCCCAGGACACTTATACTGGTTAAATAGCCATTTGGTATGAGATTTTATTTTTGGAGGAATGTAGAGACCATCTGATAACGCAACGCTGAAAGACCAGAGTGAGATTCATCATTTGCAGGGGGAACTGGACTCTTAAGAAGCCACGGTGCTGGCAAGGTTGTTGGAATCTAGGTCAGTAAGCATCGGTTACTGAGGAAACGCGGATAACCAGCCTGCACAAGCGACATCTGACATGTTGATTTCAGCACTAAACTGGAAAGGACAGGGAGCCTATGGCTTCCATGTCACACATTTTTGAAACGCCTTCGTGCCAAATGGCAGAGTGGCTTTTCAGTGGCTTAATGAGAGTCTCTGTCAGCCGTTGAACCCCTGGGGATGAAGGGCAGCTGCTTCTATTCACTGCCAGTTCTCTTTACCTTTTTTTGCAGGAGTGCCTCGACAAATTTGGAGACAGTCTGCAGGAAATGATTAACTATCACATGGTAAGATGCTGCTTCCTCTTGTCTTTTTGTGTGCTGATGGCACCCTCTTTCTTGAGGCACTGATTAATGGTGTCCTGTGTTTGGCTTCCTTGACACTGAAGAAGATGGGGTCCATGAAGGGAGTGACTTTCAGGTTCCAGTCCTCGCGCGTTGCGTAGCCAAGAGAGCAGCAAAGGACTGGGCGTTATCGTTGCCTCTTGCAGCAATATTGAACTGGATGAGCTGTGAGTCCGTGTAGTCACAGTGATCAATCCTGATGCACCGTGTACGCTAGGAAATGGGATTTCCACGGGCTTGCAGAGGAGGTACCACTTAGTGAAAGGGTCGGTATGCTTGCATGGGTGCCGTTTGGCTCATTTCAGATCAGAGATGTACAACAAATATGTAGAAGCGTGAGGTTAGAGACGCCTTTGTCAAAGGAAGATGGGAACTCACAAAGGTCCTGCACTGCAGATTCCTTGTTCTTCTTTTTGGACAGCACAGGATTTTATTGTGAGGGCAGACAGGGTCCTGAGGAGCTCTGACAACTCAGGACTCTGTTAACAGCTTGCATGTATAACCTTGTTGCTGCAGATTTGCAATACGCTCTGAAGCTTGGCGTTCAACTTCATGACATTAGGAGACCGACAAGGCTGTGAATGGGTCAGAGCGGAAGGACTGCGCTGTTCCGCTGATGCTGGGCAGCGAGTTGTGTGCGGCTCTGTGTTTAGGAATAACACAGGACGTGTTAATGCTACACTGAGGTGAAAGGAGGGAAATGGCTGTTCTCCTGAGCTGGCTGTGTCTCACTGACAGAGCCCTTTCTCCATCCCCAGCATCCAGCCATGGCGTCAGTAAACCTCACAGAAGAGGAAGGCGCTTCATGTTTGGTGGCTCCATGCCAGACCCACAATTTTAAGTCTGTAACCCAGTAGAGGCTTAGAGGACAAAGTGCTTTAAAGCGAAGGAAGCTTCAGGGTGTCAGCTCTGGAGTGACCCACTTTTATACCACGGTGCCCCTGTCAGAGCACATCAGGCACAATGCTTGCTTTTGGGATGCGAGTCAACCACGGGCAGCTGGAGGAGAAGCTGCATCAAGTCCATTTAATTATTTCATGAAGCAGGTGGGAAGACTGTTTCCTAGTAAAAATAGGACAGGGAAAAGAGGTGCTGCACACGCAGCTCTCCTAGGACTGTCAGTATTTGGGAACGGTCAGACAGCTGTACAGCGATGTTGGTGGGGAGAGAGCAAATAAACAAGTGTGAGCATCAGAGAAAAGCTGTGTTTGTGTCAGAGAAAGTCAAACCCTGATTTTCTGATGTTGCTCAAATTCCCTCTGAAAATGTAAGGCCTTTCTGCCAAGGAACATGTGAACCCCTGAGAAGCTGCCCCTTGGTTCCCAGGGATCACACCACAGCTGCGCTGGTCGGGGCTGGGCTGAGGCGTGCGTGCAGCCCAGCCGTGAGGAAGCGGTCCCAGCCAGAAACCTCTGGATGCGGAACACTGCCTGCAAGCTCCGCTCCGCCAGCTGTGCAGCTTCCCCTGGATCCCTGGGCTCCGCCAAAAGTGGCACTTGAGGGATTGCTCTCGCCTCAGCCAACTAATAAGCAGAAGGACCCTTCCCAGAGCTGTCAAATCCCCAGCTGATGTGGTGTAACCCTTCCCATGCGCCCCACCCTGTTCAGCAGGGGTGAGCTCCCCGCTAAAATGTGACTCAGGGGTTGTAAAAGGCAGAATTTCCCTACCACCAGCTGCACGCACGAGGGAAATACGCTTAAATCCTCCCTCCCCCCAGCCTTTGGAGAGCACCCTCCTCCCTTGGTGCGCAGGAGTGCGAGTTCCTCTCCAGGAAATGGCTTTGGAATGACTGCTGCATCTTGAGCCCTCTCTGACGGCGGCCGAATTAGCCGAGTTATTTTTAGTGCCTTCTGCTGTCTCCTGTGTGTGTGCCTGTGCGTGTGTGTGTGTATGTGTATCTTGGCTTCTCCGTGTCTGAGGATCTCAGCTATGAAACAGTTGTCAGTGCTTACTCTAGGAATGTGGCCAGGACAGTATGTACAACTGGAACAAGTTAAAAAGAAGGGAAAATATCCCCCAAAATTGGTTGGAAAAGCTTGTTCTAGAATTTTATGGCTAGAGCACAGAGCCCGGAGATGTCCTGATTCTAGTTCAGCAAAATCCAAGCATAAAACTTGAATGTGGAAGATGAACACAGTGAGCTGCAGAGCATTCCTGCCTTCCTTTTAATGCACAAGGAGGAAACAACATCAAAGCAGCTTTAGAGGATAGATGCCAAAAGAGAGGGTTGAGTTCAGAAGAGCTGTAGTCATTGTCCTCTTTTCTTTCTCTTCTTAGCCACGTGCATTTGGGCTAATGCCTTACTCACGTCAAAGCATGCACAGAAGTTAGACTTTGTATATTTGTTTCTCAGCTTCCATATCTGCTAAAAGCATTCCAAGTGCTTTCCTGTCTCTGAGGGGCTATTGGGAGGACAGACAGACTCACAACTAGCAGAAGCTCTGCTAATTCGTGCCAGGTAAACACCGGGATTGTCGGAAAGATGAATCAACACCTCAGGTAACAGAATTTTTGCCCAAACTGTGGAAAGGTCTGAAACTGAGGAAGGGCAGACAGACAGACGGAAAAGAGGGCTGAGGTTAAAGGTGCTGGGATTCCAGTTCTGCTCAGCCACGCGGACTGCGAGGAGATGACACTGTTATAACTGGAAACAGTGCTGGGCCCCTGTCTGATGAGGAAATTTGAGTAAGACCTGCTGTGGGGAACAGCGTCTGTGGAGGATTTCAACCATGGTCAACGGGCTGCTTAGCCAACAGCGCGGGGAGCAGCTCTGCGTTGTCCCTTCCCCGTTCAGACCTGTGCTTTGACTTGGTGAGAGAAAGCAAGGCAACCAAATGACAAAGCTGTTAGACCCTTGCAGAACCAAGAGCAGCAGTGCAGAAAGCGCTCACATCTTCTGGGTTAGCTCCCAGTTGGGAGGCTGGCTTCCCTCAGCCGTGCCGCAGCGAGAGGCAGCCCTGCCACCCCTCCTGCCTCCTCTCCACTCTTCCCTTTTTCCAGCACCCTTGTCATCCCTCCCCGGTGCTGCCTCAGGGGGTCAGTGTCCCAGCTAGCCGGGGTTTTAGCTCGTTAGAGCCATTTCACAATGCAACCGCACAAACACGGCGAATGCCGACTGCAGTGCTAGCTTGTGCTGGCTGAAAAGGTTCATGAAGCCATGGTCCAGGGCTTCCCTGGGCTGGGCTGCGGAGGTGTCTGCCTCTCCCCATGATATATTTAAGAAGTTTGAGCTCCTGGCTTTGGCTGGTTGTGTTGACTGCCTGGCGTGTCTTGCTTGGGCAGCTATTTTACGGGGGATGGCTTTGTGGGGGAAGGTTAGATGGATCAGACAAACTGGTGTAGGTGATGATTGAGTCAGAAGTCAAGGAACTAATGTCTCTGGCTGCTTGTGTTTGGTTTGACTAGTGAGCTGGAGAATGGCCCTGCCCTAGCAGTCCCAGAGGACACATTTCTGTCACACGCCAACCGCTTAGCTGGGAGGCTGGTTTTGCTTGCTGCTCTAAGGAAAATGGCCTTCTAAAGTCTTGGGCAATTGGCTTCCTAGCGTGTTCTGTTCAGAAACCTACGCTTAGTGGCTGGAAGAAGAGCTTTCTACTGATGTTACAATGCTGACCTCTTGAGGCATCACTGCAGCTGAAGATGTTGTAGCAGCATCAGCAGAAAAGCCAGAAGTCCTGCTGGCTGCCACGTCACCTTGGAGTCAGATTCATGTATTTCTCTTGGTGGCTGTACTGTGGCTGGATGAATATTGCATTTTGCTTTTGGGGGCTGTCATTTCCCTCTCCTAACAATCATGGCAGTCTGTAGGTCCACTGAATCTCTCGTCTTTTCATTCAGTGGCCTGATTCTCAGATGTACTAACACGGTGTTACCTATCAAAGGGATGAGGGTCCTCAGCCTCAGGCATCCTACACCCAGGAATTCATTTTGTGCAGGAGGAAGGTCCCTGATGAGAAATGGCTGTGACTTCTCCCTATGTTCCAAAAGCAAAATGCCCCACCTTTCCGTGTTGACTCTAGGATCCTGCAGTTGTTGGTTGTGCTACCGGTGTAAAAGCATCAGATGTTACCTCCAGAACTCATAAGAGTACAGTGTTTAGGGTAGCTGGCTCTTTACCAGACGCAAGCAGGGCAGAGGTGCAGGGTCTCAGAGGTATTTTGCACTGTTAGCTTGCACCCCGTCCCATCGCGTGAAAATGAAATCTTCCTGCTGAAAAATTCCTTGTGCCTGGGATCCTGAGGGAGCAGGGGGTCTTCCCCTCGCTGTGTAACCATTTTGATATCCCAGAGCACGGCATGTTACGGTCTGGCCTGTTATGTGTGCTGCTCTCTTCTGTCGCCCCCGTTCCTGCCAGGAGCCTGTGCCTCAGCGCGGGATGAGCTGACGCTCTGCCGAAACTCCCCTGCCCGTTCCCTGTGCAGCGTGGGGCAGCTGAACTGTCTGGAGGATGCTGTGTCTCCTCGCCCCGTCAGGCGAGCTTCCACGCGCTGGTTAGAGGTGCGTGATCCACGACAGGGAATGAGTTTCCAGCTCCCTCGGTGAGACCTCGGAGCAGTGGACGGCAAACTGGGATGCCGGAGCCTTGCAGTGCCTTCCTGCGCCACTCGCCAGAGTCAACCATTCCCTTTCACATGAGCCTGAGTGGCATGAACTGGAATTTTGCTTGAGGGCCTGAAGTCTCCCCTGTGACCCCTCCTCCTCACTACATACCGCACCGGAGTGATTCAATTTTGACTGTGGCTTGCCAGGCTCTTCCGCACCGGAAATGCTCCTTGCTGCTCTGCACACAGATGCTGTGCTGTCAGCTCCAAAACCTGTGTGTTTGTTTGCTTGCCTCCTTCTTTCCTCCTTATTGCCCTCCCTGAAACACAAAACAGATCGAAAGGCAGAGCAATCTGCCAGACTATTGCATGTGAGAAGACAACCTTTCCCTCTTTTTGCAGAATCTGAGGAATGTAATTAAGTACGTGAGCGCAACAAGCTGTCCCCACGGGTGACGGAGCATGAAGTTGCCATCAGTTCTAGAGCGGCAGCTGATAATTTGGGCTGTTGGATTTACACTTTGAGGCTAGGCACTGGTGGTGGGAATTACAGCTTTTCACCCCATTGCCAAAGACTGTTAAGCCCTAGACTTGAAGTGGATTTTTGTTCTGATTAGGTCAGAGTTCCCTGTGCTGCTTTTAGGCGCAGTTCTTCCTGGTGCAGTTGCGTTCCTAATGAGCTCTCCTGGAGGCAGGGTGATCCTCTCCGTAGACTTGTCACGCAGGCACAGATGGCTGTGCTCCATGGCAGCCCCTTGGTGCTGACTAGCTGTCCAGATTAAGAGATGTACAACTTGGAGATGGTGCAAAGCTGTCAGCATCCCCTTCCAAGGAAGCAGGGAAGGGGAGGCTCCAGGTTATACAAAGGCAGTGAATGTGGGGATGCAATAATCCCTGGCTCTGTCAAAGAACGGGAGGCAGTTTTCCCACCAGCTTATTGCCCTACACACGCCCTGGAAGGAAATACCAAGATCTGCAGCGCAACCTTGTCACATTTACACACCGAGGCTCTTTGCCCTGCGATTCCCTCTCTCTGTGTAATTAGAAAGATAAGAAAAGTGAAAGGATGCAAGTCAAAGTGCTGTTGTGATAGGATTACTCTGGCTGAGCCCCTTAAGTGCATCTTCAGCTGACGTAACATCAACATTGCCCTCATCAGTACCGCTCCAGACAGCGCTGCGTTGAGCTTCATTAACTCCGAAGCTTTCCTGCCTGCCCTAAATCGCGGCAGCTACGTCACAGGAATCCCGCAGCAGGAGCAGCAGCAGCTTGCAGGAGAGATTTAGCTGCGCCGAGCGAGCCGGGAAGCGTTTCCTGCTGACAAGAAGAAAAGCCACCCAAGCTGTGATGAGTCAGTGAGGCAGATGGCAGATGTCATGGGTGGAGGGTAGTGGTGGAGTTCAGGGGCAGGGAGGAAGGAAGTGAAGTGGGGAGTGCTTCCAGGCTGCCTGTTCTCCACAGGGTTGGGTGGACCACCTGCATTTTCTGACAAGACTTGGGAAGGGTCCCGGTGCATCGAGCTCCCACAGCGAGGGATATCATTTGTGGATGCAGAATGCATGCAGACAGGGAGATGCTTGCTGTCATCTCACGGCTTCGCAGTTTTTGCCGTTGTGTCCTAGTGCCATGGCATTACACTGGTCCCAAAGGCTCCAGTGGGTGGCTGCCCTTGAAGTTTGATACCAGTCTAGCAGTTAACGTGAGCTCAGTGCTGCAGCCTGGGTTTCAGAAGTACCAGATTTTTGTCAGCTAGAATATCTTAGGATGTCTGCTTTCTCGATAGGAGAGAGAAGCAGCTTCAATAATACGTAAGGGGCAGGATCTAAGCACAAACTGGAGCTTTTGAGCTTTTTCTGAGAGAGACTCAGCTTCAGCTTGGTTCAGAAGTTAGGCTCAGACTGTGTTGACATCCAACACGTGTAACAGAAGTAGTGTCGCTGGCTTGTTTTCCAGAGCACAAATCCTCCAGTGAGCTGTATGACAAAGGCATCGCAGATGGAGTGCTGTTCATGGGTGGCATTTATCTGGTGGGCCATCGCTCAAGAGATGCAGGACTAAATCATATAACCAGACAGGAATAAAAGTCACGTAAGCATTCCATGTCAAACAAAGGATGCTTGAATTCTGCCTGGTTACTATAGGTTTCTGTAGTAGGTTACTAGATTCAGCTGCTAGAAGCTGCAATGAAAGAGAAGTAAACTGTAGGAATGTGAAATCAGGGAAAAATGTACGACATGCGGTCATTGTTGAGTTTTATTTTGTTATTTGAGCAGCTGCAGTGGTATTTACGTGCTCTTTCCAAAGCTCTGTCAGGCACCTCAGCTTGGATAAACATGCCATAGAACAAGACACACTGCCCTGCCCCTGGTTTGGGAGACTGCTGATGGGACAGGATTCCCGAGACCGGATAGAAGGATCAGGCTCTGATTCCCAGGCCTCCAGACAACCAACCCTCGTTTAAATGCAACGTAAACCAGTCCTCAGCCTGTTTCTGGGGACGTCGGTGAGAACACGGCCTCCAGACTGGCCATGAGGGAGAAGAGCGCAGGGATGTGACTCATCCAGCTGCTGACCGCTGTGGCTGGGGTGGTGAATTGGCAGAGCTGCTTTTGTCCGTGTGTCAGGCAGCTGCAGAGGAAGCTCCACGCCCTCCATCCCATCGGCTGGGGCCAGTTGTTGCAGGAGAGTGGCTGATGGACTTAGTCATCAGTTCTCATCTGGGGCTGTGGTCTCCGTGCACTGTTAGGCTTTAACGGCCCTGAGCAGCCTCACCTGGGGCCCCCACCCACACCCTCCACCCGTGGGCCCAGGCCCTCCATTTAAGCTCAGCCCAGGGCCTTTAGTCTCAGTTTGAGCTGTGCTGTAGGAGCATGGATCTCCAGCCGCAGCCAAACCCAGCTATGGACCCTGGTGATCCCAGCTTACAGACTGGTTATTCTGGCTTGATGCCAGACGTGCCTTGTCACCATGGATCTGCTTGGCAGTCTCTGGACCTGGTCTCTGATACATGGACTGACTTCCCAGCTTGGCTTTGGACCTGCCTCATCACCCCAAACCTACCTGGTGATCTGGGCTCTTGGTTGAATCTGGCCACCGTCTCTGGACCTGCTCTGCTTTCTTGGTGTGGTGGAGTTGGTCTCTGCCCTGCCAACTGTGTTATCCCTCCTCAGCTCCTGGTTCAATGGCTTCTGCTGCTCCCTGACAAATTCCTGCCACAAATACCATCGCCTGTCTTTAATCTCAACTCAAGCACTATTCCATGTGTGGCTGTGATGTCCTGCTCCTGAACTTCATGCATGTAAGTGCTGAGAGAAGCAGTCCCCAGCCAGGCAATCTCACTTTTTAGCTTCTGCTTTGCTTTGGAGCCTGGTGGGATTTCCTCTTCTCTTGTAAGCTCTGCAGGGAGTCACATGGGAATGCTGTAGCAGCAGCATCCCTTTGGATCCCTGATGTCCTGTATCTTGATTTTAGGCTTGCAGTTCCAGAAATAACATCCTGGGCCACTGAACTTGCTTTCATTTCTTGGGAATGTGAAATTCCTAAGCCGCCTGTCAAGCACAGGTTTGGATTTATCCCGTTTCATCAGAAGCCCATGCTGGGAAAGTAAAATGTAGGATCCAGCCTTTTGCTGCTGTTGGGTGAGAGCTGCGTTAACTCCCTTCTTTCGCGCTGACCCTCCTCAGGCACAGATGTGCGTGAGTCATAGGCTGGACTCCTCATGTCTTGGTGGAAGCTAAGAGAGAGGGTGGGGTGATATTTGGTCTGGAAAATCTTAAAACAAACGATTTGGTCCAAGTATGTTTGGGAAAGGAGAAAAAGCCAAGGGATTATTTTATATTTGAAACTCTAGCTTTTAAAACTCTACTTACTTTGTGTTGAAAATTGAATGGAGGACCTACTTGAAAATAATTCCCCTTGTGATCTTGACTGGCAAAATTAACGAAGAAGCAATAAAAGTAATGCTGGTATCACCGGGTGCTTCTCACAGGACTATTGACAGAGCAGGAGATGGATGCATATGCCCTGTCTTCCTTGTGTGTGCAGTTCTCCTGTTCTGATACAGACATCTTTAAATTAAAATTCCACATAGAAGTGTCCCTGTACCGCAGGCTTAGGAATACCGCTTGGTTTGTCCAGCCTACTGAGTGCTCAGGGGATTTTTGCTTCCTCTTTCCAATGCAGGACCCTGGGGCACCAGCTAGGAGCTGATTTTTTTCAGGCAGGAGGGGTAAGGTGGGTGCAGGAGCCCCACGCTGCCTAGTGTGGTATCTGCTTGTCATCGCACAACGGGGAGCACCCTGCATTTCTGTGAAGCCCTTCAATCACACTGCCCCCTTCCTTAGCAGCGTGATTTGACTTTTACCTACCCTGGAATGTCCCAGGGTACTTGTTTGCGGTCCTGAGTACAACATAAGTGTTCCTTCCTTTCCCTGATCCTAAGCAAACGTGTCGTCCTGGCAGAAACCAATGATGGAGGCTTTCCAGATGTAGGTGCAGGTGGGGACCAGCTGGCTTTCTCGCTGCTTGCCTGTCCCTGCATGGTGTCACGAGCGGAGGGAAGCATTGTCGGTGCCCAGACATCACTTGGGGAAGCTGCTCCACGGGAAGAGTTGCAGGCCAATGCCTCTTGGCTTGATGTTGGAGAGAGCGAGGGGATGCCAGGAGCAGTAAATAATTTACATTGGTAAGAACACAAAGCTGGGTGGTCTTGGGGTTTTTTTTTCTCTCCCCCTTGCTTTGCATCTGTTCATGTTTAAAGGCCGTTCGTGGCTGTTTATACTCAGCTCGTCCTGGCGTGTTCCTGGCTTTGTCCTTGGCTGCAGCAATACACATAATAAATGTGTTTGAGGCTCTGCAACCAGCACTGCTGCTTCCACGCGGAGTGCTTGGTGTTCCATTCGGAGTGGTACACCTGCGTAGCGTCAAAAGCATGGCTTGCATGTCTTCTACTGGCAGATGTTGGGTAGGGAGGACGTCTGTGTCTGTACGAGTCTGTTGGCACTGGAAGGAGGGGTCAGGAATGAACCAGAGTGGTTTTCCTCGGAGAAAGTTTAAAGCTTGTGACCACCTCAGAGTGTATGTCGTTTGTCAGGTCTCTGCAGCGCCTGCCAAAAATCTTAGTGTGGTGGAGAGAGTGCTGCTCAGGCTGGGAATGCTCTTTTGCACTGTAAATGGTCTGATATGGCTGTTCCTGCCTCTTAGGGGGGGGAAAAAAACCCAGGAGATCCAGAGTCACTCACTGCTTCTGGATCTTACCTGAACTGTGTGGTGAAGGTGGCCAGAAAAGGAAAGGAGAGATGGTGGGTGGGGTGGCAAGGGGAGCTACCCAAAAAACTCCCACTGGAAATGCAAGCTTGCCACAAAGAGGAGGGAGGGGAAAAAAGCAAACTGTGGGAAAAGCTGTTCATTTTAATCTGAAGGGCTTCATACAGTCTGCTTGCTGAGGGAAGGTGCCGGGACAGTGTCCTCTGTCAGCCTCACCCCTCAGGCAGCCTCCCCTGGAAGGGGTCTGGTCATTTCGGGAGAGAAAGCGAGGCCAGATGCTGGGCTGGGGAATGCTGCTGCTGGTGAGGAGGACAGCCACAGTTACCGTTGTGGGTGTTCCAGCACCTCTCCGGGTTAAACTGGCTCCTCAGGACGCAGAGTAAAGCTGGAGCGGATGAGCCAGGGTTACTCTGATGCCAGACCACAGTGCTGTGATGTTCAGGATATCATTAAGTTTTGGGGCAGTGTCCAGGCCTTGTGTTCCTGAAGGTGGAATGAAAGGAGGTCCCTGTCCATTCTTTGTGGGCCACTCTTGCTAGCTGTAGCGTGGCCAGTGGCTTTTCTCCGTAGCCCTAGGATGACGTGTATGTCCTGCTGCAGTTATGTGGCTTAGGAGCCTCTCCCAGTTAGCCGAGGTGCTGTGTCATCCTGATGCATGTCTGAAATAGGGAGTGATTTGTAATCGTGCCTGTCAGAGGTGGATGGAAGGGAGCTGGGCAGACACTGCTGTTTGGCATCTAGCAGAAGGTAGGGGGAGAACATCTCTTGAAGATGGGAAGGGCTGGAGATGAGATGGGCAGAAAGTAATGGCCTTGGGATCGTTTTTGGGTGAGGGACAGGCAGGAGGGTGAAATATAAGACTTGTAGGGACTAAGTCTCTTTTCATACTGTGTGCTTGGACCTCTCACCCATGTTCATCAGCCTGTGGCTGGCTGTGATGTACCTTCAGTGACTGCTCCTGTCCCCTTCCTGAGCCGTGTAGTGTTGAGGTGACAGTGCCCTCGTCTGGCAAAATGAGAAATTCGAGACTCGGAAGAGACCAGTTCAGAATGGGGACTGTGAAGGGAACTGTTCCTACAAACACTCCTCTTATTTTATGTCGGTGGCATAGGTCTCTCTGGGATATTCAGAGTCCTGGCACAGGCTGTGGAACCTGCAGTGCAGGAATTCTGTGCTGGTAAGGGAATGCTGCAGCTGCGGGTAAAAGTTATCCTTTGACAGCCACCAAGCAGTGGACACCACTAATCCCTGGAATAATGCTGAGTCCCTCACAATGAAGGTCCTGGAGAGCATTCATGGATTTTTCTGACTCCTAAAAGTTTCCATGTTGCAAAAATATTTGATATTCTTTTCCTTCTCTTTTCTTTCAGATTCTGTTTGACCAGGCTCAGAGGTCAGTTCGGCAGCAGCTGCACAATTTTGTGAAAGAGTGAGTACTTCTCTTATCATTTTGGTCTTCACCTTCTTGAACTTCCACTGTACCTGTCCTGTGTGCACTGGAAACAGAACTGCAACCTCTGCACCGCTGCTTGGAGCAGAAGAGATGCTGGAGGGCAGAGGAAAGGATCTGGCTTGTGTGATGGCTGTTGCTGTTGTATTGCTACACCATCATTTGGTTGCTCTGTTGTCAACCAGATGTCTTCATCCTGTTCCCAGCTCATAAAGGTGGACAGGAGGCATACTTCCAGATCAGAGCATCATCCCTAAGTCTGGTAAAGTTCATCTGACCCTAAAGTTCTCACTGACCCTCTAGGTCAAACACTTCCCAGAGTTCAGATCCCTGCAGAGCAGGGCCAGCTCTACATCTTATGTTCGGTGTGGAGTTTCCTTGATGGTTTAAACCAGTGGATGCTTGCAGGAGGGAGGAGCTTTGCTGCCAAATGACTTTGGGGTCCAGCAGAATCATTGTGGAAAGGAAGTTTACAATGCCCTGGTGTGAGCACTGCAGAATATTGCGTATTAGGGCTGTGAACTTGCACATGGCAGGCCCGAGGTGCAGAAGGACTGGGCCCCAGGGAGTTAATTGGATGGGAACAGCCTTTGATCAAGCGCTCAGCGGGCTGTCCCTGCCATCGCTGTCCCTGCCATCGCTGCGTTAATGTGTTTCCTCCGAGTGCCTCCTTTCCCTTAGGAACTGCGGGTTCCTAACGCAGCGCGGGATCCCCTCAGCTGAATATAGGTCAGAGAGGCAACCGAGGCCTCCAGCTAAGCAGGGGCTGGTTGCCATGGGAACGGGTAATTGCGAATCCCTCAGCAGCTGTGTGGTGTGATGGAGGGAGGGGGTCCCAAGCTGACCCCCCCATTCCTCATCCCTGTCTTCTTGCCCTACCCCTGCTTTCTCTAGAATCGTTTCTCTGAGCTCAGATTTAATCTGCTTAAAGCTGGCACTCGGAAGGGGGGATTTCACCTTCATTTTGGGGCTGTCATCCTTTCAGCATCTCTGCAGCTTTTTCTCTTTTTGCACTTGTACTGCTCAGCCTCTGCACTTGCAGGCCCTGGTGCTTTGATCTTTGCATTGCTCCTGCCCTTGGTTGGGAAATAATTTCTGCGCTTGGGACGATGGGAACAGAGGAACAACGGGAACTGTGCCCTTGCGTGGTGATTCGTATATATCTGAGAGGGGAGTGTTTCCATCTGACGTGCCCTCCCTGTTCCCAAGCCCTGAAGGTCTTCGCCTGGTTTATTGTGTGGTACTCAGAGGAGAGGACAGCTTGCCCTGCCTGTGCTGTCGGTAGCCAAATGCTCCGTGACTGCCTTAGCGTGTTACCAAGCCACAGACCTGGCTGAGCAGGGGGGTTTGTTAGCCAAATGTTGAGTTGCAGTTGTGCTGCTGCAGCCTGGCTTAGAGCTAGCTGAGGATTTCCAGCGGTATTGCATCCCTCCAAACTCCAAAAGGAGCACCTTTCTGCTGGGGATATGCACGGATTTTCCTGTGAATGGAGCTAGGTGGCCATGTAACTTGGAAGCCCTGAGCATTGAGGGCAATGTGAAGAAGCAACAACCACCAGAATAGCAATCCAGTCACCTCTGTTTTCATTTCTCCTTACCGTACCTGCACACGGTAGATTCTCTTGGCCGGAGGCTGATCTATACATAAGTATATGCAACTTCAAACAGTTTGCTGCAGGGTAGAGTTCAGCATTCGCTGTCTGACTGTTGTGTTCAACTGAGGCTCTTCATCTTCCCTAGGGCAAGGAATAAGTAGATGCTACTTATTAACTAACAGGTTTTAACTACTTTAAGTTTTAACAACTTGTAATTGAGGTAAACAGAGCTCCCTTGGACAGAAAATAAGTTTGTGTTACGGCTGCTGTAAATCAGCATTGCTGCCTGCAACTCCTGAGGAACCAGGGCCACTTGTGAGAGCTGATCTTCAGGAGTTGCTGTCCTCACCCCAACCAACCAAACTCAAAAAACCTGCCTGTTGCTGTGTCTTTATAGCCTGCTCCTGCAAAGCAGAGCCCTGATCCCGTGTGAGGTCTCTAAGCATAAATGAAACTTTTGAAAGTTCACGTTATGGATCATATATTTCCAAATGCAGATGTTAATAAAAGTGCCTGTATACAAGGGGGAAAGAAAAGTCAAATGTCTGGATTTTGCAGTCAGACAAAGGCAGAAGCAGCTAGAGATGCACAGGAACAGCCTGGCTGCCCTGGTTGAATTCCCTGTCCTGGATTTGAGAAGTGGCTGGTTTTACTCTTTTCACAAAGTGAACTGTGAAGCGTGTGTTTTCACCGGTAGGTTCTGAAATGTTCTGCTCACCCTGAGGGCAATTATGGACTGTCTTTAGGGCTGGATGCCATCTGGCATGGCTTTCTGGATGCTGTCCTTGGAGAATTTCCTTAAGGCTTTGGAGGCAGTGTGTAAGGTCCGATATTTTTCCTTGCCGACTCTCTAGAGTTAATCTGCTGGATGCGGTGGAGTTTGGTGGGGTGGGTTAGGATCCCAACGGCATTTGGAGCAGGATCTCTGAGTGATTGTAGTGTAGCTGGTTGCATCTCTCCCTGCTCTGCTGGTATCAGCAATATTCTGTCTGCTTTGTAACAGTGATTCTCACCAGCTCATATTCTTTGGGTTCCAGTGATGTCCGGAAGTTCAAGGAAACCAAGAAGCAGTTTGACAAGGTGCGAGAGGACATGGAGATCTCACTGGTGAAGAATGCCCAAGCACCTCGGCACAAACCCCATGAAGTGGAAGAGGCAACAGGCACTTTGACCATAACCAGAAAGTGTTTCCGGCATCTGGCACTGGACTACGTGTTGCAGGTTGGTGTCTGTGCCCCCAGCTCTGTCTGGCTCTCCCAGTACAGAGCAAGACATCATGGGCAAATTGCTGAATAATCTACTCTAGGGAATGAAGTTGAGAGGTGAGAGGGGACAAGTAGGGCCTTACAGCTCTGTTCAGAGGGTGTTGGATTGCTAATCCATTCGGCATTTTGCCCCCATGAGTCCTTAGAACTCTTTGAAGTCAGTCTGCCTTTGCCCAGGCAGTTGGACAGAACTTTTGGAGGTCATGGACTCTTGACATGTGTGACATGTCCTCCTTCCTAAAAATGCTACGGTGTACCTGAGAAGGGAAATCTTAATCACTTTTTCAGTAGGAGAAACAAAACATGCTGCCTCAGACTGAATTTCTCTGCCCAGCAGGGGATGTCCTGCAGGAACACTCACTGCACCCAGAATGGTCAAGGTTTGGATCATTCACAGGCCTCGTGTCAGGTCTGTCCTTACAGGCTGTGGGTGTATTAAGCAGACAAACTCAGTGTTAACATTGATCGGTGCGTGTCTCCACTGGCTGTCACTCCTGCAGCACTCAACCAAGGCTATCTGCCACACGTTCTGCTGGGTCGTGAGGTGGTTTCTGGTGTCACGTGCCCCGCATGCTGTGGATGGAAAGGCAATGCTTTCCCCTTAAGGTATAAATCATGCATGTCACTGCAATTTTCTGCATCTAGGATTTAGACAAGAATGCAACTGTGTTTCCTGGCAAGGTCAAACTATAGTAAGCTCTTTCCATTCCTCCCGCTGATGAAGAGGAAGGGTTCCTTTAATTAGGGGAGGTTTCCCTGTTGGGCCACTGGAAGGTACCACTCTAAATCCATCTGTTTTGAAATGCATAGACATGAACTTGTCCAGGCATCCTTTGGTATTTAAGGATATAGAGAGGAGATTTATCACTTTATTCTTTTATATCTGAAAAGAGATCCTTTCCTGACCCTGAATGTCCCCAGAGCTGAAGGGCACCCCCTCATGGTGAATTAAAACGATGTCCTAATGGCAGTCAGTTAAGCTCTCCCACCACAAATCCCAACTCATATACGTGGGAAAAGGGACAACGTGGCTCACAGCAAAACTCAAATCCTAGAATTTACCATGGTGGAGTCAGCTATGGAGGACACTGTGTTGGCAGAACAGTCCTATCCGTGGTGTCCCTCACGGGTACCATTCTAGGCAGAACTGTGACAGGTGCCAGCCAGCTGCCTTTTGGTACCTTTACCCAGTTTTAGGTTGAGTTACTGCAGGCGTAGTGCTTCTAAACAAACGGATGCTGCATTTATAAATGAGTTATTAACACACTGGAACTGATTTTCTGTCATGGTAACGCATTATTCGTGACACTGACAGCTGAAGCTGCATTGAAACCTTCTGCTGTGTTTGACAGTTTCTTCAGTGCTAATTGCAGCACTTGTAAGATTTCCCAGTAGCTCACGGGCTCTGTGAGCAAGCTCTTATGTAACTGTGCTATTCATTTTTCACTTTTGAAATTATGTTTTCATGGGTCAGTTCTCAGCCTCTTACATTTATTTTTTTTTTTTTTTAGTATTTTAAAATCTCAAGGGTATTTTTTCACTTCCAGATCCTTGGCCCAGTATCAGAGGAACATACTAGGTCTCATGGAGTTTGCCTTTGTCCCCAGGAGATTTGTAGTAGTTTTATCTTCATTTACCAGAGATGCTGGTGGTTGTAGTATCATGGTAGAGTGATGAACATTAGAAATGGATACTACCTTTCTTGTTCTTCCTATATACCTCATAGTCCTAGGTTATTCCAGTCTTCTTGCTCTTACTTTCAGGGTAAAGATTCCTGTTCATTCCAAAGCGTGCTCCAGAACTGGCATGGGAAATCCTGAGCTACTGCTGCTTCTGGGTGGAAGGGATGTGACAGTCTCTGGGGCAGTCAGCCATGCACTTTTCTCCAAGAAAAAATGGGTGCGCAAAGGATGTGGACACTGAGAACACAGGGCCACCCCATAGGTACCAGAGTTTCCTGGCTGGCTTCACTATAATTACTGAAAAAAACCCTTTAACACTACACTGGTACCACTCAGCCTGCTAAGAGAAATCAAAGCAGTGAGCTAACAGATTAAACATCTCTTCATGTTGCACTCTGGGATCGCTCTTTGTTGACAGCCTATGTACAGACATCCACCTAGCAGTGACCTTTAATCAGTAGCAGCCCAGGTCAGAACATGCATCTGTTTCCCTTTTCATTCCACCTGGACTGACCAGAACTGTCTTTCCAGAAACTGACTTTCTGGAACTGCCCTTGAATAGTTTGTGGTTTGCTGCTAGGGGTATTGCAGCAAGTTCTTCATACTTAGATCTCCATGCCAGAGTGCTTAATGCTGCTGATGCTGAGAGTCTTACCTTGATTCCTTCACAGATCAACGTCCTGCAGGCCAAGAAGAAGTTTGAAATACTGGATGCGGTAAGGGCTCTCTGTGTTTTCTGTGGCTGCTCTCAGTGACTCAATGAAAGGCAGCCCTCTCCATTTCAGGTTGCATGGGTCGACATACCGACTCCTCGGTCTGCCCTGGAGATACTGTCTGGGACTGCTCTGGGGGCTGCAGGTATGCTAACAAGAGGGGAGAGTGAAGGACCAGCAAGGAACTTCACAGGCCAGGACTGGAGGGGACTCTCAGGGGTGAAGGACACTGCTTTGTGCACACAACAGAGATTACCTGACAGTGTTGAAAGGATTTGAGAGGAAGAAAGGGAGAGACATCGAATGGATAGATGGGAAGGGAAAGGTTTAGACCTTGAAGAGACTTGTTTATGGGTAATAAGGGATAAGGACTTTTCACGCTCACTTTGTCCCAGAACCTTTTCTGACCTTGCTGTTTTTTCCCTCCCCAGATGCTGTCCTTCATGCATGCCCAGTACACCTTCTTCCAGCAGGGCTACAGTCTTCTCCATGAACTGGATCCCTACATGAAGAAACTAGCCACTGAGGTGAGGGGACAGGGAATGCGGTTGACTCAACCTGCCTGTTTGTACCCCTTCTCCCTGAGGGACATCCTCTTCCCCGTTCAGCTACCACGCTTGGTAATCCGGGAGCGGTCAGAGCATCATGCTTGTGGGGTGACGGATGAGCCATGCTGGGCTATAGGGTGGGAGCCAAGAGCTATGGTTACTTTCAGTGCACACCCAAACACAGCCCTTTTCCCCTCTTGTGAGGACTGATGAGGTTAGGTAGGGCTGGTGTAGTCCCAGAGCATGGACAGTGGCTCATAAACCCCGTTCCTGACTGATGTTCTCCTTCCTGCCTTTAGCTGGACCAGCTGGTGATTGATTCTGCAGTGGAGAAGAGGGAGATGGAGCACAAGCATGCGCTGATACAGCAGAGGGTGAGTCCTGGGGCTGCAGGGCCTTTTCTTCATTCACGGGGAGCTCACACTGCACTGGAGTGATGTTAATGGGCTGTGGGGGAAAGCGCGTGCAGGACTCTGTACTGCTGTGGAGAGAGGAGTCTGCTCCATATGGCAGTTCAGATGATTCTTGCTTAGCTCCTGTGATGTGACGTGGCTACAGCCTTCAGCAGCGCAGATTTGGAATGGCCCATGGGGACCCAAGTGGTAGAGCTGCTGTGGCTGAGCAGGCTGTTGTTCTCAGCTGTGGTAACCTGCTGTGTGCCTTCTCACCTGCAGTGACTGGGAGTAACCACCATGAAGGCAGTAGGATTTATTATCAAAGAAGTCTGAGTCTTCAGCAGGGAGGCATCTTTGGTTAACATGGCTCTGATTTTCCAGACCGTTCATCTGGATTTTTTTCCAGTTCTGAGGCTTGTAGAAACATCAACTAATTCTTTTCCTTTTCCTTCTTCATGGATTGCTGACCTGCCCCTGCAGACCCTCCTGCAGGTAAGTACCCACATATATTTCCTTCCGGCATCTTCATTGCTTAGAATTAGCACTTTGCTCTGGATATTTCCTAAGTCCTGCCTTTGAAAGCAAACCAAAAACCTTGCCGTAGCATTAGTGCTGTGACCTGAATGCTAGATAATTTTAAAGCCCACTTTCAAGTGAGTCTGGTTTCATCCTCAGAGTTATTTTCAGTCCTGTGCTAAAATAAGATTTCAGTTCCCTCTACTCTGCGTGGTGGTCAGTCTTGACGCGGAGTTCAGTATTGCAGTGGCAGCAGGGCTTGGCTGGCACTTAGAGCGTGTTTGGTGCCTACAAGCCTTTGAGGACCATGGGTTTGGTGGGAGGTGAACTGGCTGCACAGGTCCCTAACAGGGTGTTGGTGGACTTCTAGCATGCACACACACCCACTCTTGTGCTCTGTGGGCTCAGTAAGAGGGGATTTCAGAGACCCCTGAGAAATAGCTGTTCATGAACTGAGCCCCGAGTGGGAATCGCTGAGTCTGTATCTGGCAGATGCTTGCGTGGATCAATAGCTCTCAACAGGAGGAATCGAAGTGGCTGTTTTATTAATGCTCTCTCAAAAATGTCACAGCCCCTGAAATGGAAGCGTAACCGGATTTGAAAGCTAATGACAGCCATTCCCTGTGATCTGATGTGCGCACGTGCTGCCTTTGGTTAAGTGTTCTGCAGGAGGGGTAAATCCATTTGTGAACTCCGGGTTCCCCTGGGATTCTGCTGGAGGGATGACTTCATTTGAGCAAACATAGAAAATCTCTCTAGTGCAGTGCATTTCAGTTAAATTTCTTGACGTGGCTCCGCTGACCGGACTAGCGGGGAATGAAGCAGAGGTCAGGCTCTGAGAGGGAGAACGAGCAATTACTCTTCACCAGGATACACACACTTAGAGCTGTGGCTGTCTGTGTGCTTGTAAGAGAGCCTGCAATTTATGATTTAAAGCCTCCTGCCTGAAAATGTTAGGAGAGTGCTTTTCAGCTATTCTGAGTCAGCGCTGCTCCTCCCTCCACGATGGAGCGTGGTGCTCTGCAGCTGGTGAGCACCTTGCCATCTCCACAAGCACATATTTGAGTGTACGTCTTGATGCTGAGCCCAGAATCCTTCTGGTCTCTTGAAAAATCTGGAGATTTAGTTGCACTTAGGAGTGGCAGGAGTATCCTTTTGTTTAAATAATACATTTTTAAGAGTGAGAGATTTGGCATGGGGCTGCTTTACTTCTGGCTGTGGGGGATGGATGTGTGTGGACTGCAGTGTGGAACACGTTTCTGCAAAGACTGAGGGCATAATCTTGCAGCTTCCCGTATTTCTCATGTGTGTTCAACTAAACTGTCTTAAACCACACATGTCATGAGTTTGCGTGGTTTTGTGTGCGCTCGGTTGCTTCACATGGATGCACAAAGACACACAGGGCCATGGGGTAAGTTGGACCACTTAGGAGAAAAATTTTGCAGGACTTGAAGAGAAATGGTGACACTTAAACCAGTTGTCCCTCGCAGATCCTGACCTTCCTGAATTTTTCCACTGGGCCAAAACTGACAGACCAGTTTCTGAAAGTGGAAGAACACAGGGTTGTATAAAAGCTCCTCTGCAGCCTCGGACCTGTGCCCTGGTCTGGAGCAGCGGGGGAAGCGGTTGTGATTCTGCTGCCTGTTTGCATGGGAAAGGAGGATGGAGAGCCAAGGCAGAGCTCTCTGCCTCATTTAGTCCAGCTGGTGGATAACGAACTGGGGGCCATATGGCCCTTCAGCTCCCTGATTTCTGTGGCCGCAGCGGAGCAGAGGTGGAATCGCCGCCCAAGGGGTGGCTCCGCTCCAGGAAGCCGGGGGAGCGGACAAGCCTGGCTCTGTTAAGGTCAGGGAGGCATTCGGTGAGCATCTTCCTGTCAACTTTGCTCTGTGTTGCCTGGTTTCTCCCACTCCCTTCCTGCCTCCATGGCAGCTGTATGGTAATTAGCCCCGGCTCTGAGCTGATTGACTGTGAATAGGAGGCAGGAGGAGGGGGTGAGCAGGTGGTCCCCAGGGGCCAGCGGGCTTCCTTTGCCTGGTGCCCCTTGCTTTGACAGGAGCCAGCGGCAGAGCTTACAGCTTCCCAAAAAGGAGTAGGAGGGGTAAAGGAGAAAGGGCTGAAAAAGAAATCCCTCCTTCCCTGCCAGCCCACGGTGCTTAGCAGAGATGCTGCTCTAGAGAGCGAGCAGAGAGAGAGGACACGCAGAGCTGCTCCCTAGGAAAGAGCAGCAAAACCTCCCAGGCATCATGAAGATTTTCAGCAGGCTGGAATACCTCCTGGTAAGGAAACTGCTGCAGGGTTGGTTTGACTTGGGGAGAAAGTTTAGAGGGCACTTTTCCCTGGGGGAGCAAGGATTGCGCCTGTAGGACCTTCCTTGCTGATGAGACCCAAAAGCACGTAGAGCTTTAATACTGCAGGAGAGCAAATGTGTTTGGTTCTGTTTTGGGGACGGAAAAGCTCTGGGGCAGGGCACAGATCTCTGCGTCGTTTGCTGGCAAGCTGCAGATCGGGGAGATCATTTGGCATTAGGAAATTCAAGAAACAAAAGGTCTGAAAATGGGATTTGGCCGGAATGAATGCAAGCTGCCTGCGCAGAACGGGAAAGTAGGTGGGGGAGCCCTCCTCCAAATTCCATCTGCCTCTGGGGTCTCGGCTTGTACACGGAGGTAAAAATAGCCAGATGGAGAAAAGCTTGAAATGCATTCAGGCACCAGAAGAGAACAGAACCTGCATGCACCAGTGTGTGTGTGGAAGGGGGGTGTGTGCATCTTTAGGGAATGTGAATATTCCTCTGAATTATCTTCTCTTTAGAATGGAATAGCCAAAATAGTCACATATGGCTTTTAACTCCCCTCCAGGATAAGTTCTCTTTGATGCATGGATGTATTCATAACGTTGTTAGTGTGCTGGATATAATAGTATTGCTAAATACTGAGCATCGTTGGTTACTGAAGTAAAGAGGGAACTTTTGGATAAAAGCCTTTGTCTTCTGTGAGGGAAAGCACGTATCGCATGTTGCTTGTTCTAAGTGGTATTGATTGAGAGTGAAATTACATGGGGGTTGGTAGTGAGACATGTTTCTCCGAATATCTAAAACCAGCTGGACCAAAAAGATTCCCTGGTCATGCTTGCCTAGCTTTGGTAGTGTTTTCTGTCAGTAGAAATCACAACGTCGTACGGAAAAGGACAGTATCGTTATTTCCACACCGAATTGATCCGCTGAGGGGGTAATGCTACAGCTTTTCAGGGAGGGCCATGGCCACAGTGATTGTATTTTAAACAATTTTAAAAAGCCTTGGTGTTCTGGAGCAAGGTTCTATCTGTTCTCAGCCAGGTGTTGTGCCCTGTGGGACAGGAGTGAACCTCTAAACCTGTGCTCTTGGGCAGGGCTCCTGCCATAACCTCCCCCTGCAAGGATTCCAGCCTGATGAGGGGCAGCTTAGCTCTGCTCATTAAGTCTGTTTGCAGAAGCTGGAGGTTTATTTAATTTCATCAGAACGCTGCCTTCACCGGAGCAATTGGAGGAGGTTGTCTGGTCTCTGTGCGTGCTGTGTGGAGATGGACAGGGAGTTCTGAAGAGTGGGCCATAAGGCAACCTTCAGATAGGATTTTTCTTTTCTTTTTTTCTTTCACAGGTCTGTTTATGTCTGTGCTGGATTTTTTTCTTTCCATTTGCTGGTTTGAAAGTGTGCGCATTAATGTCCTTTCTCACACCCATGGATGTGTCTCTTGGAATGTGTTACTTCATTGTTGCCTCAGCAGCATTTGGTGTGCTCCCATGGAAACCATTGTGATGTCATTTCTGAAAGCATAGCAGTTCCCAGGCAGCTTTGTGTGTGAACTGGGTGACAGGACTGAGGAGGGGAGGGGACAGGGCGACAAGATTGGTGTGATTTACTGGAAGTCGGGGAAGGAAAGAGAAGCAGATGATGGCAGAGATCTGCTTTCTTATTTTGGAAGATGTCAGGTTTATTTTGCCCATGTGTGATCCAACGTGTCGCTGCTGTTCTATACATGAGTCAGGTCCCAATCCTAGGAAGCCTTTTCCGTGTCAAGCATTTTTCATATTAAAGAGACAATGAGGTGCTAAACGCAAGCTTAATAAATCAATCCAGGCTCCTTTAGAGTAGAATTGGTTACTCTGCGTACACTGCAATGAGGGGAAGAATTTGGTAAAAGGTAGCTTCTTAAAATCTCAGGTACAGCAGGAAATAGAAAAAGAGGGGACGAAAGAAAGCACATAGATGCAGTGTCTTACCCTGCTTTGTCAAGGGGCAGATTTGGATCGAGGTACCCTGAACGCGGTAGAATGGGTGTCACGTTCCTTCTCCACCAGCACCTCCCAGACACGGCGGCTTGGCTTACGAGGCTGGAAGGTTTTTATTTCCCACTCCCGTGTGGAGTGAGACAGTCCACTGCTGCGCTGCCTTCCTCGTGAGGGTCCCAGGGAGACTCACGGGTGGCACAGCTGATGGTGTGCTTGGCAGGAGCCGTGTCTGTCAGGACCCTTCGCCTTATTTCCCAGAACAGGATGAAAACCTTTTAGTGTCAGTGACTGGAGCAGATACAGGGACATGTGAAGGTCTGCCACTAAGGGGATTCATTGTCACACATCTGTCTACATCCAGCTGCGGCCATCCACTCTGGTTGTGTTTCAACACCATTGGCAAGCTGATCTCCTCAGACAGTTTCTAAGCTAGCTTTGACCTGGAATCGGGTTTTGCTACAAGACAGATGTTCTTGTAGCTCTTTTTCCAGAAATTTGTCCTCTCTTTTTCAATGGCTGTGGTAAGAAAGGTCCCTGTACAGGCTACAGCAAGATGTGCTAGGAATTTGTGGTTTTAGCCCATAGTTTAAGCTCGCTCTAGTGTGCTGAAGTTTCACAGTCGCGCTTGCTATAATTTTGCTTTTCAGCTACCTGAGCTGTTTCTGTACATTTGGTCTTTGCCTGGCTGAGAAAGAAGGAAAAAAAAAAGTACTGATCAAATGGATAAATTTTGGATTTTTTTTTTTTACCCTACCCTTTCCCTTTGTTGTCTCTAAACACTCTCAGTAGCTTTGTAGCAAAGACTCCAGGGCTTCCAAGCAGAGTGTGATGGAATTGATCAGTGTCCCTGAGGATCCCCTGCCCCGGGGACGCGGGACAGACTGGTCCTTATCCCTCAGATCTCTCCCTTGATTTGTATCTGCTTTACAAATCCAGCTTACAGCTCTGGTCGACGTATTCTGCCCTCAGCTGCCCTGCAGTAGTTCTGTTGACAGCAGGGGAGTTGCTCAGGAATTACACCAGTGGAAATATGAGCAGAATTTGGCCTGGGGATGTTTCCTATCCAAAGAGAGAACATGAAGAGAAATATCTTCAAAGTAAAGCAAACGCAAGCCATTATTCCCAGCAGTGTGTTTCTGTGTTTGGACATCATCCAGATGGCTCTGTGTATGCTTTTGGGGGTTTCTGTATTATCTGATCTTTCTAAAACTGGTCCTGGTGCAGGTTAGAGTCCTTTCAAAGGTGAGGAACAACTCCATGGGCCTTCAGCTGTTCTGCTTTAGCCATTCCTTTTGTAGGGAGGTGTAATACAAGGCAGACTCAATAAGGTTAAATTCACACCTGGCTTGACTCTACTGATTTTTAGTGGATTTACTCCAGTGACGCATGTGGCCCATCTGTTCCTCCGGCACTCATCAGCGATACATCCTTCTTACCATCACACTGCTTGATTCTGTGAGGACAGCTGAAGAAGCCAGGTGATTATGTTTAGACCCTCCCTCTTATCTTTACCTCTTCCACAAAGCGAGGCACAGCTCAGTGGTCATTTTTTAAGATGTGCTTTGAAGGGTTTTGCCCTACACTTGCTGTGCACTTCTCAACAAAGCCCAGATTTTTGGATGTTTGCATTATTTATTACAAAACAGTGCAGATTCTCATCAGACTTAGAGAATTGTCAGTTTGGAGCAGCTCTGTAAAAATCACACATTCAAACAGCTACGAGCTAGAGGAAAATTCCCTCTGGCCTCCCTTTGCAATATGTACATGAAAGACATCTGCAGAAGAGGGTTCCCATGAGATTCTCCCTCTTAGGGCAAGAAAATTTGGGGCTGAGCAGACCTCTCTTAATTGGGTGCCTTCCAGCGGTTTCTAGTGTCTAATTGGGCATCATGCTGTTTTTCCAAGGGATGACTCAGTCCTGTCCCATTAGATCTCCTCCTTCTGTATCAGTATTCCTCTTATTAGGACACCTCCCAGGCAAGCTTGCATCTCCAAGCATGAAAATAACTCATCCTAATGAGAGTGAAGTGCATGTTGCCTGGCAACACGGCATTGCGAGGGTCTTCATGTGCTGAGCTGGGAAAGGCACTTAAGTTAATGGGGCTGTTTGCACTGCACTGTTGTGTCTTTGAACCAAGGAGTAAAGGAGAAATATTTGTGCTGGAGAGAGAGGGAGGTGCGGGTGGAATGCGTCGTTAGAGCGGAATCGGTGTGCAAAGAGACAATGTGCCTTGGTTCCCTAGGTTAGAAGGGAAAGGCGGTTAGGTTTGATGACCCAGTTTCTCCTGGGAAGGAGGCAGACCTTTGCCCATGTTCTGTGGAGCAGCTGCTGTTCTGTCTGCTCTGTGTCTTGCTCACCAGCTGTCAGAATCCGTGAGATCCATCCGATGAATCAGTGCCAAACCTGACAAATCGGCTCTGACTGGTAGCGCAGCAGAGAGAATTGAGTGAGCGCAGATTGGAGGTGGCATATGATGACAGCTAATGAAAATCTAATTGATAAGACTTCTTCCCTAGAAGTCATCATGCCTGTTTTCCTTGTGTGAGAAGGCTGGGGTTTGTTCTGTTCCTGGCCCCTTGCAGAGCAGAGAATTGCTAACTCACTTGAACAGTGAAAAGCATCTCTTGCGTTATTTCCCATTGCAGACTGCTGTAAATATTGGGAGTTTTTAACCCTCCTGATAAGCTACCTGCCTTTCTCCCTGGCAGCTACTTGAAGGGGGAAATGCAGAGTGTATAGTGTTTTCCTCCAAACAACAGGGACAATAAGCTTACTGGAATGAGGATAATCCATGACTGCTATTCATGGCTGCAGCCCACTAAGGCGTAGGGATGGTGTGTGACAGCTCTGCCTGAACCTTAGGATCTTGACACGTATGTTTTTATCTTCTTGGTGCACCTTGGTCCTGGAGAGTGCAGTCGTGTTAGAGTCTCGGTCTCTTTTTATTTGCAGGACTTTTCCTACGATGACTCGAAGGTGGAATTTAACGTCGATGCCCCGAATGGAGTGGTGATGGAAGGCTACCTCTTCAAGAGGGCTAGCAATGCTTTCAAAACATGGAATCGGTGAGTAATAACTCATTCCATTTGATTTGTTTTGTTTTGTTTTTTTTTTTTCTGTGAGGATGGTCAGGCAGTGGAGCAGGTTGCCCAGAGAGGTTGTGAAGTCTCCATCTGTGGCGATATTAACAAAAACCACCTGGGCACAGTTCTTGAGGAACCTGCTTGAGCAGGAGGGTTGGACTAGATGATCTGAAGAGGCCCCTTTCAACTGAGGTGATTCTGTTCAGAACCTGTCAGCCGCAGGTAAGGTCAGAACCTGAAGCTGTGTAGTGTAACCCTGCACCTGAGCAAGTCTTCCTGAGAGAAAAAAGTATCTCAAGAGATTAACGTAGCCTTGTCAAGATGCTAACCTGCAGTGCCAAGTCAGCTCAGGGCGAAAGAGTAAGCATTTGCTTGATTGCAGTGCTGTTTTAAGACCACATAAATTTTCTATGAGCACCTTATAACTCATGTGCTGAGCTTGCAAAGCCACTTGCCTTGCAGGTCTTTAATATTGATGTGTTGGAGACATGTATGTTCATCAGAACAAGAGCTAGATGCTATGTAGTTTATGGAAGTGATGATTATTTTCTTGTTCAAAAGCAAGAATGCTTCTTTCTGTGAAGCTGTATATTCCTCTTAGGCTGCAACATGGAATGTTTTGCTGCATCTTAGTAAATTCCAGGGGAAAAAGAGTGCCTGTCGCATGGCAGAATGACTGGGTTCCGTGCAGAGAAGATGGGGCACAATGCAGCTCGAGCCTTGCCCTGGGAAAGCTGTAAATTCAAAACAATTCAGAGAAATACCTAACACAGCAGGACATGCCATGGGTATCAAACCTGTCTGTTCTGGGACACGGTGATATGTGAGTGGAAATACCAGCTGTGCTGCTGGGAGCTCAGAAATGGCTTTCTGTGCATTGACTCTGCTCTTAATAATTTATAAATATTTCATCTGATAAGTCACTGGGGATGCCACGCTCGTATGCCTCCTGCACTATCAGGAGCCTCCACAGAGACCTTAGGGAAGTGGAAGCAAAGGTTTCATGTTCTGGCCTTGCTCGATATTTGTGTGTTTAGCTTCCCTTGAGATAGTCAATGAGTTTCATAATGGTTGTGCAAAACAATTCCAGCCCTTCAGTGAGTTTCTAATGCACGAGATCGATGCTTTTTGGACCTATGTTTCCTCCTCTCGTATAACAGGAAAACGATACGATACGAAGAGATCTCTTACTTGGCTATGGGATACATTCAAAGTATGCACCGCAGCAAGGCTGAAATCTGCTGTTGTTGGTCTTCGGAATAAATAAACACTAAACGGTTCAGTGAACAGTTTGTGGTGTGCACAGAAACTGCTTGCACTTGCGTAGAAAAAAGACTTGAAATTATTAGAGATCTCTGAACTGATTAGATAAGTGATTCTTTCTCTCTGAAGCTTCCCCTAATATTAGAGATTCCAGTCAAATTTAGTATAATTTTGTTACCGCTCAGACTTTCTGGTCCCCTGACAGGTAAGTATGAAATTTGCACTTGGAGGAACCAGAAACCACACCAGCAGCTGCACCATCACGGTGTTTGATTGCAGCGCTCACACGCTGTTGCACAGGGAAGGTCTCTCGGCTGAATTTTTATCAGCCTTTTAGGATTTCCTGCTTGGTGCTTCCTGAGCAAAGTATAACCTCTGTCCGTAGCGTGGCTGCTGTCACTGGCACCACGTGTGTTTGTGGAGCAGAAGATAGTTCCAAAGTGGGTCAGGTTAATGTCAAGAGCTGTGCTTGCCTCTTGTCATAGAGATGAGCGGTTCCCGGCAGCTCTCCTGGCTGTGAATTTGAGGGTGGCTCCAAAGGGCCCTTATCCTGGAGGGAACACAACCCTCTGGGGCTTTCTGCTTTTCCTGATATCTGAAGCAATGTTAGTGTCAAGGGCTCCGAGTTTTCCCTGTCCCTCGAATCCCAGCGGTGTCCTCCTACATCCCAGTCAAACACATTCTGTATCCTCCCCCAGCCATCTCTGTCTCCTCATTCCTGCCCACCCTTCGCCAGATCCACCCGCATCTCAGCTATTCACAGCTCCTGGAGCCTACCCACCACCTTCTCGCTGTCACTCAGCTCTTCACTGTTAGTGCCTCCCCCTCCTGCGAGTGGGAGCGGGCAGTCAAATCCACAGTTCGGGCGGAGAGCCAGCGCCAGGCAGAAGTGCGTGTTCTGGGGTGGCAAGCAGGAGAGCACGGCTGCAAGGAGCAGAGAGCGGAACCTGGGAGAACCTTTCTGCTCTGCTCCACGTGACAGCAGAGCTCCTTGAGCATAGACTGGTGTCTCAGCAGCTCAGAATGATGCAGAGCCCTATGAGCTCATCAAAATGAGTTCCCACATAGATGGGATGGCCTCCAGTTACCTGTATTTTCCCATTTCTCCACAGACATGTCAAGTCTTTTATCTCTGTTTAATATTTCAGCAGTGACAAAAGAAAGAGAATCCTGTCTCATCTTGTTTTCCCGGGGAACCTAGTTCTTTTGCAAAGTATGTAACACATGCTCCAAATAACAGCTTGCTGCAAGCCTCTTGGACTCTTTATGCTCAGGTAGTCCAGTGCCTTTTTCCTGAAGCTCATGGCTTCCATTGCCCTCCATGAAGATGATCCTTTTGCTACATCTTAGGTGGAATCTTGGGATGGAGGAATGACTTGGGGGTTTGGATTTAGCATGGAAAATTAAGACACTAGGGAATTACCTCTGCTATCAGCATCGCATGGGCCTTCTCTCACTTGTATTTTAATGGGAAGCTGCTAGCTGGCGGTTTGCTCCCCCTTGAGAAGGTAGACACCCTTCACACATGCCTGTCCTTACTCCAGCCATAGGAAGCAGAAGCTTTGCCATTGTCTGGCCTCCCATGGGCCAGAAATCAGCCTGATGGGTGGAGCTGTAATCCAGCTCTCCCAGTAAATGTCAAGTATGTCCTAACCAGTGCAACGTGTCCCACAGGCACTGGATTTAATGTCTGCACCAGGGCCAGCGTGCACATGTGGACTTCTGTCCCAGAAATCCCAGGCAGTAACATGGGGCTGCCCTACTCCTTTGTTTCTCCCTGACTTTCCTTCCTTCTTGCTGCACACTGACACATCTAGAACACTTTCCATCACAGCATCTCACTGCCAGGAGTTGTTCCCAAAAGCTGGAAGCCCTTTGTTCTCTGAGGGAGGGCACTGGAGAAGTGTGAGCTTCTCTTGTGACTTTCCTTTCCAGCTTCTTGAAATAAATTACTCTTGAAATGATGAGAGATCCTGCTCTGCTGCAGAACAAACTGCCCTGCTGTAGCTCTGCTGTTCGCTTGTTCTGATGTCTGTCTGTCTTCCCTCAGGAGGTGGTTCTCCATACAGAACAGTCAGCTGGTCTACCAGAAAAAGCTAAAGGTCAGTGAGGCTACCTCAGATGAGTCAACTTGTCTGGTAGCCTGCTTTGCTGGGGACTTCTGCACCGTGATGGGGGAGCAGGGTGGAAGGAGTGGAGAGGGGAACTGGGTCAGCGGGACAGCAAGCCTGTTTGGGCGTTATTGTGCTCCAAAGTTAGGCTGTGCTGAGAAGTAAGTGACAGCAGATGGTGTTGGTGGTGATCTAAATATTCCTGTTCAGCAGAGGAGGTTGGTGAGGTCCCCAGTAAGCCTGCCACTTCATGTGCATGTTGTCCCTTGCTTTGATTCTGTATAACCCCTTCTTGTTGCCCTGGAGTTATCTGGTGGTGGGCTGGCTCTGCTCCTCCTGAACTCAACATATGCTAACCAGCAGGGATTGGGAAGGAGTCTTGAGACCTGATAATGACACAGATTCAGGGAGCCAACAAAGCCACCTCTTCTCACCCTTTCAGGATGTCCTCACGGTAGTGGTGGAAGACCTGCGGCTCTGTACTGTCAAGCCGTGTGAAGACATAGAGAGGAGGTTTTGCTTTGAGGTCGTCTCACCTACCAAGTAAGTTTGGTGGCTTCCCTTGGCCGTCCTCATGGTAGCTGGACTGTGCATGGAACTGCAAGAGATTAGACCTGGGCAGATGCTGCCCTGGGCTGTTAAATATTGACTGAGAGATACCATTGCCTGTACTCCAGAGTCCCCATGAAGTTCATCAGACATCAGTATAAGCCAGATCTTGGCCACACGTATACACAGTGCAACTGGCAGTGGTCAGCTTTTCGAAACAGCTAGCAGACCTGCCTGGAGTCTTTGAGGAGGGAACACCTCTGACAGAACAAGCTTGTAGGATTCATTTTTGCCCCTTCGCCCATCAAATCAAGGTGCTGTCCCATTGGAATGGCTACGCTGAGGATGAAGTGGAGCAGTTTTGACCAAAATGTGCACCCTGTCCTCTTTCTAACTCGGCTCCTTCCTTCACAGGAGCTGCATGCTGCAGGCTGACTCGGAGAAGCTGCGTCAGGCCTGGATTCAGGCTGTTCAAGCGAGCATCGCTTCTGCGTACCGGGAGAGTCCTGACAGCTACTACATTGAAGTGAGTCAGGGGGTTGTGAAAGATCCAAAATTGTGCCTCGGAGCCCTGATAGTGGGCTTTTGGGCTGTGGCAGGTCCTGTGTGCGTGGGTGGACCGTTTGGAAATACTCTTCTGCCCTCAAGGAAAGGAGCTGATGTCAGTGCTAACTCAAAGGCAAGCTGTTTGCCAGCCAAAGCCACACTTAAGCTGGGCTCAGGGAAAGGGGAGGCTGTAAATCAGCGTTGTTCTGACATCTTAACTTTCTTGCCGTGACTCTCTGGATTGGTGTTCCCCTGGGAACCGCTTGCTCCCTAGCTGGGACACGGGCAAGCAAGGCACCACAATAGCAGGTACTTTGTCAGACGATGCTCTGCACGCTGCCTGCACCCCCAGAGCAAAGATGGGGTGCAGTGCTGACTTGTGGCATTAATACAGGTTAATAAGGCTTTACCCATTCCCTTCTTGGACTAGCCCCAGTTTATTCTTCTTTAGGTAATGCTTCCTATCAATGTTTCTGCTATCCAAAGCTCTTTGTTCCATGGTGCTTTGCAGAATCCTAGAATTTTTTTTTTCTTTTTTTCCCCCGCAGAGACTGGACCGGACCGCCTCCCCCTCAACCAGCAGTATTGATTCTGCTACCGACTCCCGGGATCGCAGTGTGAAAGGGGAGAGCATCTTGCAGAGAGTGCAGAGCATCCCTGGGAACGACCAGTGCTGTGACTGCGGCCAGCCAGACCCTCGCTGGGCCAGCATCAACCTGGGCATCCTGCTGTGCATCGAGTGCTCTGGTATCCACAGGTATTGTGTGCATGCGTGCTCTGTGCAGCCAGGGATGGATTGCAAGCTCCTGGAAAAAATGGAGCCTGAATTATGACTGACTATAATTTTTGTACAGATAGACTCAAAAGGAATTGCTTGCTGCAGTGTCTGTGTGTGCATATGCATAAACCTCTGCTGTAGCTACATCTCTATAGAGAAATAAAGAACTGGGTTGATCTTGTTCATCTTACAGTGCCTGAGCAGTTCTGTTTTGAGACATGTAACCATTTCAGTTTTCTTCCTTTTGGATAAATAGGAGTCTGGGTGTTCACTGCTCCAAAGTGCGATCTCTCACACTGGACTCCTGGGAGCCAGAGTTACTGAAAGTGAGTGTTGACTTTTACCTGCAAGAGATAGACTCCCTCCGCATCCATGATTTGTCTCACTTGGTGGGAGACTAGACTAGAGGGAAGGCGGCACCTCACCTGAGGGTTTCATTCCCTCCCTGTTGTATTGCAGTTGATGTGCGAGCTGGGGAACAGTACCATGAATCAGATTTACGAGGCGCAGTGTGAAGAGTTGGGACTGAAGAAACCAACAGCAGGGAGCTCCAGGTGAGTCTGGTGCACATGCTGGTCCTCTCTGTCCTGTGGAAAGCTGGCCATCCATACCACAAACCCATGCTCTCTGGAAAGTCTAAGAGTGTCTAGCCCTTCACTGAGGGCCTGAACTACCTTAGGTACACCTACCTCAGCCCACTCCCTCTTAAAAGGTCAGTGGGGCACTGCCAGCCAGCAACCTGGTGAAACATGCTTGGGAATCAAGGCTTTCTGGGTTTACACCTGCTCTGAGACCTTACAAGTACATGTAACTGAAGTACATAGTGTTATCTAGAGCTGAACATCTCATTCCACCGTTTTGCTTTGAAATGGGAGATATTTTCAGGTTGGAGAAATTCTCCCTTCTTAACACAGGCCTCAGTGATTTTTAGGACTTAAAGCCAGGTTGACAAAATGACCTGGAGCAGCTTCATCTCCTTGTGACTGTTTGCTTTAGGTGGTTCATGTGGCCCTTTACATTGTTGTTCTTTTAGGCAGGACAAGGAAGCCTGGATCAAGGTGAAGTATGTGGAGAAGAAATTCCTGAAGAAGCTGCCAAATGGAGAGACGCTAACAGAGAATGAGCGGAAACCTCGACGCTGGTGCGTGAAGAAGTGCCAGAGACACAACAGCACCACAAAAGCACCCACGGCTCGTAGAAAGTACCGCCACGAAGCAGGCAACGCGTCACCAGCCATGTTGTCGTCAGGTGGGAACCTGCCTTGCCCCACTCCCCAGGCAGAGCGGTGTTGGTGTGCCCCACTCTTTGTAGGTGTGCACACCTAACGTGTGTGGCTGCGTCTTTCTCTAGGACCTGCAGCCTGCCAGAGGTATAAGCAAAAATGCTGTTGCACAAACAGCATTGACACAGGTCTTTAGAGCCATTTCCTAACACTTTCCATCTGTTTAAGGAGGTCATTACACCAGGGTGATCCAGCAACTTCTAAGCTTGCTTTGTGCATTTTCTTTTGTATTCCAGCTTCATGCATTTCAGTAAGTTTCAAATCCTTTTATTCTTACCTGCCTGGCCTGTAAGAGAGGCTCTGGCTGCACAAAATGCTCTGGGATGACTTGGTCTGCAGCGTATCACCACCTGTGGTCAGCTCTGTTGTATTTTGGTGGTGTACGTGGACATCAGTATGGTGCTGGACGCATCTGGGGTGCATTGGACATGCAAGCTGAGCCTGGGTGAATACAACCGTAGAACTGCGTCTCGTTTGTCCGTTTGCGTGTTATTAACTACGTATTTCAAAATCTCTTTGTGCGAAATAGCAGCTACGCTGGAGAGGAAGTTCCGCCGAGATTCCCTCTTCTGCCCTGACGAGCTGGACTCCCTCTTCTCCTACTTTGACACGGGTGCTGGCTCCGGCCCACGCAGTAAGTACAGGGAAAGAAAGCGTCTCTGCTTCTGGCACGCTTTGCCTCCCAGCTCTTCTAGGGCATGTGCATTGCACCAGACCTGAGGCAAGGTATCGATCTCGCTGAAGGGAGGGTAAATATGTCAGGAGTGATGGGGAGTTAGTTGCACCAACTCCAGCCCATTGCTCTTTTATTGCCCTTATTATTTTAATATCCGATCCAGTCAGTCCCTGGTGTTTGCATTCTGGTGGATGGGATTTTTTCCCAACATCTTTTACTCCCAGACTATGCATTCCATTGGCTTTTTTTCTGGTTTTAGTTTTGACTTTTACTTTTTTACCATTTTTTAGCAAGGACAATTTTTCTTTTTGTGTTTGTGACGATGAACTCCCCTCACGTTCCGTCCACCTTCCTCTAGGTGCCAGCCACATCTCTATGCAGCATCCGCTAACAGGTGGCCCATGGAGTGGCAGTGGCATTGGTCCCGGTGGGAGCGGTACGCCGTTCCTCCTGGACGGAGGTAAGGTGACGCTCTGGCAGCTAGCAGCAAGAGAGACACCCAAATTTTACTTGTTCCAAACCAAACTTCAGAGGCGGTTGTGTATTTTTCTTTCAGCCGAATGACTGGAACCCGTACATTACCAGTCCCTCGTGGGAAAGACTGGCAGGCTTTCAAAAGGCAAAAAGCTTCTTAGGGTTCTAGCGGTCAAGTTACCACATCTTGAAGGAACAACGGTCCCTCAGATGAGATAAAGCATCCAATCCTTTACATGGGATCTCAGGGCAAATAGGAAATAAGAAGTGTTTACTTCAAACATCCCACGTCTATCGCAGCCTAGTTGTGTGGCCCGTTATGCTCAACTGAGGAGCAGTAACTTTCTAGAACTTACCAGCTCAGTTGCATGTTATTGCATGAACTTAGGAGAAATATTTAAGGTTCTGAGTCAGCACAGCAGAAAATCACAGGCTTTTCCTACAGGTACACGTTATCTCTTGAAATCGGCGCAGATGGTGCTTTAGATGGTCTGAATCAGCGCCGTAAGGGCTGTTCCAGTTTCAAGGAATTCAGCGTTATTGTCAACAGGAACAGGACTTGGGAGATGCAGGACTTCAGAGTTGCTCAACAGCTTTATCTCGCTCCTGTAGAAGAAAATTGGAGTTTTATCACTGATGCGGTGGGAGCAGAACTGGGAATTTGATGTATTAATGTTCATGTGATTTGAGCCAGATCCTCCTTGCTTGCTTTGATGTAAATCGAGTCGTGCCCTGTGGCCTCACTGGAGTTGCTCTTTGCTTGTGCTGACATAACAGAGAGCGTAGAAAGCAAACATACTGCTTGGTGAGACTACAAAAACAGCAGTGATTTTTCTGACAGCAAATCCAAAAAAGATACGCGTGATGTGTGCTGCTTCAGAAACTTCCTTTTGT
>JAAGAY010147326.1:42394-55742 GCA_011801015.1 Ardeotis arabs
CTTCTTCCTTCCTTTCTCTCATTTTCTTGCCTGCTTTTGGGTTCCAGCTGGAAAAGGTACACAGTTTCTCTGCCACTGACACATTGCGTGTCCTTGGACAACTGGCTTCATCTCTTCATGACTCCGTTTCTTGTCTGCAGTCAGCTCTCTTGTAACGCTCACCAGCTGAGCAGCGAAGGTGGGAAGCGCTGTGGGGAAAGAGAAGGGATGCCTGTGAAGGCAAATGAGCCAATGGATAATTCTTTAAGAGTTTAGCTTGAGATTATTGACGCTATTGATAGTATTAATAGTCTCTGTCGTAAGAGCAATGCGTCGGCAAGTGCCCCAGTGACAACTGCAAAGCTCTGGGGAGAGCAGGGATAGAGTGGAAACTGAGATGATTAGTGGAAAAAGCAGAGAAGTGTCTTTATTTGCTTATGACACTGCACAACCTGCTGCAAAGCTGTCTCTGCTGCTGCTCTGCTCCAGTCCACGTCACAGCGTCCCTCATGAATTGCAGCAAGGGCTGTCCTCAGCAGCCCAAAGTGCCATGGCAATGTCGGAGCATCCCTGCATGAAGGGCAGCGTGGGGACACGGACACCGTAGGCTTTGCAATTTTTCCTTGGGCAGTTCTATTGAGTGGGGCTAAATGGGATAGCAGTCCCCCTCTCCCTTGCCAGCAGCGCCCGCTGCGATGTGTGTGTGACGTTCTGCGCAGCCCTGTTCCCCAGTGGTCTCAGCTGTGCCTGGTACTGGAATGCCTGAGTATTAAAATGGGCTTGGTTTGTCTTCTGTTGGCCCCGCAGGTCTGAGCAGCGACAGCGGGCTTGGAGGAAGCACGGACGGCAGCACCGATATCCTGGTGTTTGGCTCCGTGGTGGACAGCGTGACAGAGGAAGGTGGGTGTCACTGGTGGTTGATAAAGTGTTGGGGGGCTGCGGGTGCTACGGCAGGACGGATGGTCAGGGCTGGCTGGTGCCAAGAACAACAGGGAACATAAACTGGAAATGCAAAGCTTTTTGGGTCATCTCTCTCCATCCTTTTCTGCCCGTTAGAGTGCGAGGTGTCAGAGGAGTCAAGCGGTGAAGCAGAGATTGAACAGGAGGCGTCAGATTTGGAGGACCTGAGGGAACTGCATCCTGGCTTGTTGATCTACAAGGCAGCACAAGCCCGAAACCTGCCTCTCATGGCAGAAGCGCTGGCACATGGTGCTGAGATCAACTGGGTGAATGACGAAGACGAAAACAAAACTCCTCTGATCCAAGCTGTGATGGGGGTACGTTGTGCTAGTGGCTGGGAGGCCGCATTTGGGAGCGTGAGGTCTTGACTCCAGTTCAGAGTGCAGTGACAACGGGCACCTCACAGCCTCGTGTGCGTCCGTGCATCCTCTCAGTACTGCTGCCTGAATTTATTTAAAATTTCCCCTTTTCCTTGCCAGGGCTCCTTGATCGCGTGTGAATTCCTGCTGCAAAACGGGGCGGATGTGAACCAAAGAGATATCCGAGGCCGGGCTCCCTTGCATCACGCCACGTACCTGGGGCATACCGGGTGAGTTCTCTGCGTGTTGCTCTGACGTGCTCCGTCGCCCTTGGGCTGGGATTCAGCGTTAAGGCTGAGAGTCATGGGGTGAGGTGGAAAAGGGAGCTGGGTTTTGGTGAACTGGTTATTGGCAAAACACACCTTTTTATATCACATCAACAACTTGATTGTCTTAAGGATAATTGCCCCCTTGATTGGTAGATAGCAGGTAGTTGGGACCCTCTACACCCATTCCTTTCTCCATGCCACTGTGGTGTTTCCTAATTTAGACCAATGTAAGTGAAGCTGTGCCTGCCTGTGGAAGGACAGTGCCCTCTGCCCGCTCCAGTGTGGGATGGGGGAGCTGGAATTTCTGCTCTGATTGTCTTTTCTTTCCCTTCCGCAGTCAGGTCTGCTTGTTCCTCAAGCGAGGCGCAAATCAGCATGCGGTGGATGGCGATGGGCAGGACCCCCTCAATATTGCTGTCCAAGCAGCCAATGCAGACATAGTTACCCTGTAAGTGCAACCAGGACTTCCCAGTGCTCTCCAGTTCCTCTGCAGGAACGCTGCCTGTAAATAACCATCGGGGGAGGAATAACCAAACCTCTCTCCCTTGTGCTTTCTTTTTTTTTCGCTCTAGGCTGCGTCTGGCTCGAATGAACGAGGAGATGCGAGAAGCAGAGGGCCCCTTTGGACAACCAGGTCAATATCCCAGCAACAGCCCTACTGAGCTGCAGTACAGGAAGTGTATACAGGAGTTCATCAGCCTTAACATAGATGAGTGTTAGTGACCACTCCCCCACCTCCCCTTCGCCGTCTTGAAGTTGGGCTGAATTTCTAGAAGCCCTGAGAAGCCCCATCCTTGGTATATTGGTGTTTCTTGCAGATTGGTCTGTTTTTGATGCCTGCACATATAGGTTGAGACGCACGCAGGAAGGAAAGGAGGTCTTTCCTGTTAGCGTTAAGTTCTCATGCTTGACTACTGGATGGTTGATGTTGTGTAGGAGACTCCTAGGGCATAACCACAGACCATGGCGTGTGGACTTGTGTGTGAAAAGTATGGGAGATGAGTTTAGCATTGGAAAAAAAAAAAAAGAAGAGAAAGAGAAGAAAAAGGAAACCCTCTATCACCAGGAGAAATCCACCAACAATGCGATCAGACGAACCTGTCTCTGCTTCAGTGTGGTTGCCGTGCGCTGAGTTCTCGTCTGAAGAGTTTGTCTGGAAGGGATTCTGACGTGGAGCCCTCTGTCCCGGCAGCGCGACCAGCAGCCTGCTCTCCCATGGGACCGCTGCAGCGTCTGGGAGCTGCTGGGGCCGGTTTAGAAAACGAAAAGATGACCTCTCAATCGAGAACAGGCTGGTTGGTGGGGCAGGGCTGTCTTGCTCCAGAAGGCACGAGAGAGGGGGTAGGATTGAGAGCGACGGCTACTCACCTCGATTGCTCTCAGGACTATACCAGCCACGCTCCCCTTCTCTTGCCCTTGCTGTTAGCTGGTCAAAGCCATAGCTCGCCTGCTTCCCGGGCCAGGATGCAATCTGCACAGTGTTATGGAAGCAGCAGTGCTAATTTTTTTTTTTTTTTGAGGCTGGGAGAAGCTTGTCGCTGGCGATGGGCTTTGTGTCAGGGAAGAAAAGCCACGTCCAGCTCCCACTGCCTAAACAGCTGGCTGCGCGGTGCCATTTGGCTGGAGTTCAGTTTGTTTCCTGGTCACTTCGGATTTCTGATTTAGCATCTCTGTGAAGGAGAATTCTCCTTGCATGTGCATCCCTCTGTGCTCTCCCCCTGAAGCATGTGAGCAGGGCATCTCGGCAGCTGGCCCAGGGGCTTTTGAGTTCCCCAATTCCAAAATCTTCTTTTTGTTTCTTTTTTCTTACGCTGTTCTTTGCTGGAGTGGGGGAATGTGTTTCTACTTAGAGCACTTTGATGCTATGTTTATGCTCCGTGTTATGAGGATCATGCTCAGTAGCTCTGCAGAGATTCTGCACCCGTGTTGTCCTGTCTCAGGAGGGCTTACAGAGCACACATGCTCTGGATGATTGTCCTCTGGCTGGGAATTCGGACGCCAAGCTGAGATGTGTTCCTGTAAGAGCCTCCTCAGAATGCCCTCAGCTGCAGTTGCCATCAGTTTTTCAGGACTCGTGGGTGGCAGTCCACAGCTGGTGTTGAGCCTACCTGGGCTGCTGGCTCTGGGGTTGGGCCGTAGTGCCTTACGGATCGTGCTGGGGGCTTGAGGGGATCGAGATCTCGCAAGGAACGCAAGAACACCAGGCAGAGTTCCCCATCCTTCTGCATTACATCAGCAGTGACACACAATCGTATTATTTTTCATCCAATGCATGTTTGACTACTTTACTCTTTTTTTGTGTGCTGGCTGCTGTCCTGCTGCAGCCCTTTGGATGAACCTTTGCAGGTTTGTTGCTGTTGACATAACTGTGCCCTCAGATACGGAAGGAACAGTGATCCAGCTCTTCACTCAAGGTATTGCCCTCAGAGACTCAACCAGCAGCACTCGGTGTCCACCCACACATCTGAAAGTGGAACAATAAAGAAACTCCACTTTGGCTCTAGTAGGGTGTCAAGAAGAGTTCAAGAAGAGTCTTGCTTCCTTAGGGAAGTGCTGCCCCATATTTTGCTGCAGCCAGACCACAGTTTGCTGTCTGTGTGATCTAGGTCTTGAAGTCCATCTCTGTCCTGCAGCTTTCTCCTTCGTGTTCCCTCTGGAGCTTTGGGATGCACAGTGCTGAGTGCTGAGCTCAGTCCCGATTGCTGTGAATCTGAAACGCTCCTCGTGACTGCGCTGAAACTGCTGCAGATCGATTGCAGGGCAAAATCTGGCCCCAGGGCCTTTCATGCTTCCCTAAATAATAAACAGTCTCCTGGAAAATAAAAATTAATGAGCTTGGCCCCACCATCTTGGAAAATGAAAACTAATGAGCTTGGCCCCATCAGCCTTTTTATGATTGGCACTGCCTCTCGTGGTGGTTTCTCCATCACCCCGCTCTTTCTGTCCCAGCTCAGCCGTGGCCCCCTCAAGCGATTCAGGACTGTTGTGGGATAAAGCAGCTGGCATAAAACGCCAGTGTTTTGCTGCATTTCGCTTTCAGAGGAATGCTAGGATGTGTAAATCCTTAGTTCAGAGGACAGTTTCTTTGTGAGCAGGGACCATGTTCTGGTTGTAGCTCCCACATGAGACCCTGGAGCGGCATCACTGAACAAAGAGGGTGACTCCAGGCGTAGACGTGGGACCAAACGTAGGCGGATGTGTGCTGTGCACAGCTGCTGTGCTGCCACATGGTCTCCTTCAGTTTGCATTTTCTATGTCCTGGGTTAAATATCTTTCTTCCCAATACCTGTGTGTGAAGGTATAGCTGCCATCACCGCCCGTTCGGCGTTTCTTGTGCAGGATTACAGAAAACTGCCACTTCCCATTCTCATGGAGCTTCATCTTTTGGTCCTTTGCATTGGACTTGTCTTCTTTCTGGTCCAAGTCATCCAAAATTTAAATGGGCTTCCCCACTGAGCAGGCTGGTGCCTTCACTGGTGTGTCGCTGCCTCATCTGACATCCCTTCCTTGCCAGTTGACAACTTACTCTGCAGCTGCTGGTAGCATTTCTGTCAGTCTGAGTGGGGTCAGGAGCAAACCTTGGAGGTCTTCCAAGACTTCCAAGCAAGTCTTGGAAATCATCTGTGAAACACCCTGCAGATCTTGCTGCTCTGTGCGGAGCTCGGGTGGTGTGGGACGCTGTTGACCAGTGAAATGCTAGCCATACAGCAAAGCCCCCAAGCACGTGTCCGCCTTCAGCGGGGCTCTGCTGTGCTCAGGGCTGGATCATGCCGATCGCCCTGCGGCATCCGGATCAGCGCAGGAACCGTTAGCCAGCCAAGAACTCGCTCTGCTTCCTGGGTTAGGAAATGAGGGACTCTCTGTAGTGAATTCTCTTTGATCATCCTGTCCCATTTGATACCGATCTGCATCGATTCAGGCGTTTGTCAGTGCTCGTGTCCCCTCAGGTGGTGCCCTTTCCTAGGAAAAGCTGGGATCTTTCAGGGTACTTAAAAGATCTTTAGAGTGAAGGAGATGTTTCACCACTGCCATGGTCCTGCTCTGGTAATGAATTTCAGCATGGTCATTGTCCCGCGATGTTTTTTACACATACAGCAACTTAAAACACCCCAGCTGGCTTTCCAGCGTTTGATGAGAAGTCAGAAATGCGACTGATCCTTTCTGCAAGCCAAGGAGAACTGGAGACGTGGCTTCTGCTTTGGGTCGTGTGATTTCAGTCGACAGCGGTGGCTCACGAGAACAGGACACAAATCCCGTAGAGGTCGGTCCGTGGGAGCTCAGACTCTGCTGGAGCACGCGGAGTTGAAGCATTTGTAAATACTGATGCAAAAAGCAGCGTCTTGCAAGACAATGGATCTATTTAACATGTATTGGTACTTTATTTAGAGTCCATGTATAAAGCAACTTTGTGCACTTTTCCTACGTACAGTATTGGGGGGTTTTATGTTCTTTTGTTATGGATTTTGTGCTGTCTTTTTTTAATCAGTGGAATCGTTAAGTATTTAATTTATTATTGATGTGCCCAGAGGACTAGTGCAATTTTTATTCAATGCAGTTTGTCTGTATTTAATGTCAGGATTTTTTTTTTTTTGTAGCATTGTTAGGGAATGTTTTTCAAAACCTGCCTTTTCTCCCCCCGCTATGTTCCTTTCTTCCCCCACTTTTCTCTTCTATTTTCATTACACAGCTCACGAGGCATTAAATGCCTCCCGTTTGAAATATAATCCACCCCTTCAGTACCTCCCGCAGTTTCTAAAACAAAGAGGTTCTCCAGGAAAAACATGCTAAGGAGGCACTTCTCGATGTTTTCTGTGTTTATTTGAAATTTTTTTTTTTTATTGGGGTGTATGCGCGCGTGTGTGTGTGTGTGTGCTTAGAAGTTTGCAGGGGAGAGTGGAGAAGTTGTACAGAAAATTTGTTTTCAGCAGAGTCAATGGCCAACCAGGCTCCAGGGAAAACTCGATATTGAACGCTTTCTTTTTTTTCCTTCTTCAAATACAGCTCTATTTGTCTTGTACAATCTTGTTTGAGATGCCTAATGCCAAAACTCCTCTCTTTTCATTCTTCCTTTCTTTTCGAAGAGTGTGTGTGTTATCTCTAGGACATAACTTGGTTGCAACCACAGTTACCATGAGGAGATTTGCCTTTGTCTAGAAAGCAACGTGCCAGGCATTGTCCAAACAAACGGACCCAAACCATCGCCTCAGCCATCAGATTCTGTCATCTCTTGAGTTTTTGAGATCTGGGTGAATATTTTTAAACCTGTCCTAGCTTTTGTTTGACTTGACCCAAACCCAAGTGCCTGGACAGGTAGTCTAGAGTTGAATCTTTTGGGGTCTGCCGCATGTCTCCCGTTCCAAATGGGATGAGTTCAGGCTGCTGGCAAGTTGAAATGATACCCTCTGTGTTCCCTGTCCGCACATCATCCAGGGAAGCCTCAGGTTATTTTAATATTGTTGTCTCTGAGATGGTCTCTGCAAGGTGAAATTTCTTTGAGCAGTCTAGACGAAAAACATGGAATTGGAAGAATTTGTGTCTTTTAAAGAAGAAGATTTGACAAGCTGAGACTGTGATTGGTAGAAAGGAGACCAGTAACATCTCAGACCAGCAAAAATGGCCATTATTTATGCAAGAGAAAACCAGGGCCTCCTAAAGAAATGCACTGATTAACTCTCACTGTCCAGCGGCCACCACACAGCTGGCGTCGAGTGCTGGACTCCTGTGTTGTCCTGCGCTGCTGGACGGTCCCTCAGCCCACTTCTCTCCTCACTGCCCGAGCATTATTGCTTTCAACCAAAGACAAAACGGGATGAACGGATTAAACGTGACAGGAAACCATTGGTTAGCTGCTGGCAACCGTCCGTGTGCGTGCGCACGTGTGTGAGTGTGCGGTGCTGGAATCCGGAGAAGGGGGCGTGGGGAAGAAGTGACTGAGCAGGAGAAGGGAGAGTGGGAATTCTGAAGAAACAAGATTGTTTGGGGGTTTTTTTTGAGTTTCTAAAATGTAGAGTGCTGTTTCCATAGGAATGGGATTCATACCGGTCTGCCTGCTGGTTCCTCAGCCTCGCAGGGAATTTGGGCTGGGGCACATCCCTTCTGAGCTGGGTACCCAGCACCGTGGAAGCGGGCAGAGGGGGCAGCTGAGCAGTTTTGGGGAGGGAATGGAGGGGGGGGTAGTAGCCAACATCCTTTCCAAGGCATGAGGAGCACCACGCTCATTTCTAGGGCAGCAGTTGAGCCGGCTAGAGAGCGGCCAGGGGGTTGCCCTCAGGTTGCCAGTGGATCTTGTAGACCTGTCTCAGTTGACTTCCATCCATCGCGTACCTCCAACAGCACACCAGCGTGGATTCCCCATCCTGGGAGCCTCCGCGTGAGACCTGTGGTTGCTGAATCACAGAAACAGAGTAAGAAATCACAGGAACAGAGTGAGCCTTTCTTCCTGGGGGGTTTCATGGGCTGGCAGCCTGGAGTGAAAGCCGTTGAGATGAAAAAGCCCAGCCAGCTTCTTCCTGGCTAGGGCTGCCCTACCTTCCTATGGAAACAGCACGGAGAAAGATGTTCTTCAGCCAGGTGAAGGCTGCTAAGCGTGGTTGATTCGTACGGCCGTTACGCACCGAACGGCTGGGCTGACGCTCGCTGTAAATACGCTATCGCCTATTAACCACCTCGCCTGCTTTCAGTACCACTTTGTAACACGTTTTTTAACTCCCCCTTTCCCTACACAGCCTGTGCTGACTGTAACTATGGAACCAGATATTCTGTATGTTATTATCTTTGTACAATTTTAAAACTGTTGCTGTGGTGTCTGCCTTTTTTTTTCCCCCCCTTCCCTTCTCTTCTATTGTCTCTTGAAACACTCTTAATAAAAATCTAGATAAACTCCTTCCCTCCTCCTTCTTTGGCTTGATTTATTGACGTAGGGTTTCTCGCCTTGTTGCCTGTATTAACTGGATCTAGAAAACGATTCCTTTTAACCTGTTCTCCTTCTCCTCTGCAACCCGCAGCTCGAATAGATGGGAATGCCACCTAAATACTCTGCGTTTTTGGTTGGGTTTCTGTGACATCGTCTTGTGATAACGTGATTTCAGGGTGCTTTGGAAGAAGGTTGGGGTCAAGGTGACAGGCTCACATCACCCCACCCCTTCATGTTTCTTCGGAGCACCTGAATCAGTTGATGCTCGATGTGTTAGGAGCTCTGCTGCTGGCTGCCCTGTAAAGGAGACCTTGCACTAGATGAACGTGTCGGTCTTCTGCACGTGGACCACCCTTTCCCACAGGTCACAGCGCAGTCCTTCCCCCCTTGGTTTCTCTCACACTGTGTGTCTGTGGCAGAAAAATAAAAGAAGAAGAAGAAAAGAAAGACTGGCCTGGCCTCATGATTTCTGTCGTCTTAGCGTGGAAAACATGCAGAAAAGCAAAATTGTGGAATAGCCTCTTTTTTTTTTTCCCACCACAACACATGGGTAAATACGCTGGAGAGGGAAATGCGATTACAGAAACAGATCTCATAGCACTGGCTGTATCTTTCTTTAGTTAATGAGGATTAAATGCTTAAATATCTTCAAAAATCTGGGACTAATGCTTCACTACAACAGTAGGGTTCCTGTAATTGCAGTTGTATCTGAGTGTTGGCAGGGCAAATATTTTACCAGTATGCAGGAGGATTACTGATCTCGCTGAACAAGGATAAATTAATTATTTTAGCGACGTGGTCAGGCTGCTGGCAGGAGGTTAGAGCCATTCTCTGTCCCACTACCCAAGTGGGACTTTGACACCATGCCACCAGTGTCAAAACCAAGTCAGGGTCAAAGAGGAGAAGTAGTGGCTGTTGCCTGGTCTCTACACCAGAACTCGGCCAGTTCAGCGCTTGCTTACCAGTTGCTACCAGGTATGCCTAACAATTCAAGAGCAGACTCATTCTAAATAAACCCTGGAGAGATGAGACTTTATTCTCCTCCTAGAAAAGCTGCCTGTTTTCCACGTACTGTACAAGGGTTTTGTTTTTTAATTCCACAAAGGGAGTACATTTTATTTAGGGAAGGTGAGGAGTAGCAGGTGGAAATGGTAGGAAGCTGGGGTGATGCCCACAGAGAATGGAAGGCAGTGTGGGTGATGGAGGGTCTGTCAGCGGTGGGAGAGGACAGTGGTCTAACAGGCTGGGAGGCAGAAGTCACGGGAACATCAGGATATTTGTGTGGAATGATGGGGGTGGTGGGAACAGGCTGAGCCCACCAGTACGGATGGGCTCGAGTGACCGTAGCCAGAAGCCAGTTCAAGTTGGTGTCACAGCAGGTACAAACCCATACATTTCCTGAGCATTGCTGTGCCTGAAAATCAAGAAATCCTGATTAACGCCTGCCTGACACTAAGGTTCATGGTCCTTTGCCACCTGCATGTGGATAATACTGAAGACTGCTGTTCTCCAGAACTTTTCTCCAAAGAGACCCAGGATTCTAACTCTCTTGGTTGCCCTTCTGTTCTGTCTGATTAAGAGACGCTCTGATTTTATTCACGGAACACGCTAGTGATGTGGCAGCTTGGTAGACATCTCAGCCCTTCTGACAAGGGGCTTCTCCTCAGAGAGAAGCCTCCAAACACCTCTCTAGGATGCAGCTCTCACAAGCTGTCACCAACACCAGGCACCGAAAGGCAGCAGCCTTCTGCTCCCGCTTGCAGAAGAGCTTGCCCACAGTTTGAGCAGGACAGAGACGTGAGACAACCTGCTGCGTTTCCTGCTGCTCTTTGGTGACAGCTATCGTGGAAGCTTTCCATGGGGGAAGAGCAATAGCCTGGCAGCCAGTTCCTCTCCCACAGTGAACCCCACGCCCTTTTACTCTTCCACTCTTAGGTCTCTGTGCTGCCAACAGATGTTCCCTGCCCATTCACGTACCACGCTGCCAGAGCCTCTTCCTCCCGGCTTGCAACGCCCCTTGCTCTTCTGGGTCTGCACGTGTATGAACCGAACCACACACCCCTGCTCACAGCCCCGTCCCGTAATGGCACAGCCCTCTTGTTCCAAATCCGACCACCAGACAAGACATTGCCACTTGATCCTTGGTCCTGCGCTCTTCTGTCCCCAAACTGGCTCCTCCTGGAACTTAAATTACATGACGCAGAATTCTGCAGTGATTTTTTTTTTTTTTTTTGTGCACTGGGACCAGTATAAAGATTCTTTAATCAATTTCCTTTCAGCTAACCTTTAGCCATCCCGTTTAGTCCCAGTGGTGACCAGTCTGGGAGTTCTGAGAGGGACTTGCTCTTGGGAGCGAAGTGTATGTGTATGCACATGTAACAGCTGTGTGCACACCTAAAGGCTTTGTGATCCTTCAGTAACGACTGCGTCTCCATAGATTTTCCTTGTGAATGAAAAAAAAAAAAAAATCAAGCAAATCAAGAAGAAAAGTGGGACTTTCAAAAGCATCTTGGTGCTTGGCTTCCAGTGGTGTCAGCAGCAAACTGAAGGCTATAAGGATTCCACCTCCCTGTCTGGAACCAAAACTCTTTTCATAATTTGGCCCTGGGCATTGCAGGTGAGGTCTGGATGTTTTGAAAAAGACTTTTCCAGAGCCAACACTGAGAAGTAACAATTAAGCAGTAACAAACCCAAATACCAGTTGAAGGCAAAGCAAAGTCAAACTAAACCCCCAGTCATAGTCTGTATCCAGAGCATTTTATTATTTAAAAAAGTTACAAAACAAAGCTCATTGATTTCTTGTTCACTCTTGTTTTTTACAGAAAGTCATAAACAAGACTGTAAGACTAAAATGCTCCTGTGCAAACATCATCAAAAATAAATGTGTCATTTTATGTACACATAAGTTACTGTCAAATATTAACATTAAACATCTCTATTTACAAACGGACTGCGACAAAAACGCAGCATTGTTTTAATCTTCTAAAGAAATCAGACACTTCGTCTGTGACGTAAAAACTTATCAACCCCATTTCTCCTCTTTCCTTTCCTCCAAGACAGGGACTCTCGTTTGAAATAACCTGGGCTAAGTCTAAAAGCAGCGCAGCAGCACCATTCTGTGCGTTGTCCTCCCAACGCAGCAATAATAGGTCAAGGACAGAAAGGTGTCTTGGAAGCAGAGCCGTAAGCAGAGCCGCCGCTGTCACCGTGTGCTCTGTCACGCTCCAGACAACACTGACCGACACGAGCACGCGCTCCTTAGCCTCCACCGGAAATCTTTCCGTCAACAGCCAGCCTGGCTTTTCTCTTCGGTATGTTTGTGAAATGTAGATGGGCCTGTGTGAAGCCACAGGCTGATTTCCCCACAAGATTTAAAAGGTAAAAGCTATGAAGAGGGTTTTACGAGGACTCAGCGACTGTCCCAGAGAGGAGAGGTACAGTTCTCCCCTTCCCAGATTCTCACTAGGAACAAAGGAACGTTGCACGGTGCCTGAATGCAGGACACGGATGGTTTAATAGGGAATGTGTAACAGCTGGAGGAGCATCGCCCAGCTCAGCAGCGGGGCGTTTAGGTGCTCACAGATTGTGGATCCACAGTGTTTCTGTGCGCAGCCCTTCTGCCAGCACCTGAGCATGAGGGGAGCTTCCAGTCTCCCACTTCTCCGCGCACACAAACCTATCCTCAGCTCTTCAGTTCCCCTTCCGCACAGCTGTCCTTCGTGTACCTAAATCCATTCAGCACCACATCTGGGCGAAGCTCCGGCATTTCCACCTTCCTGGAGAGTGGGTGCAGATGCAGGTCACTGCTTTTGTCCGTGGCAATAGTCACTCCAGAAGGGTGACTCTGAGCAGAATCATCGCCTTTTCCAGCTTCTTCTTGCACAACTCGGTAGTTTTCTAGGGCCAGGCTCACGCTGGGGATGGTAGGAGTGTGAGCTACTTTCAACGTCTTCTTTGACCTGAACCTTTGGCAGCAGAAGAGGAGACACAAGACTAGCGTATCTATAAGCAACTCAAACATTTCCACCACAGACAACACTGAGGATCCAAACCAGAGACTCCACTGGCTTCCCATGCTGGACAGAAGCAGATTCTCCTGCGGAAAGAATCAAAGGCTTGTGTTTATCAAATGCAGCAGAGCTCTGGGAACATGAAATTATGGCATATTGCCAGCAGGTCAGTTAGCTACTTGCCATCCGGGGAGTAATTCTGTGTGACTGTGGAAAATGTGACATTTTCAAGTCTCTTCCTTAAGAAGAATAATCCCATCCCATCTCGGGGGCTGTAACTAATCCTCCCTCCAACCAGCACCCCATAACTAACGACAGGGAACAATGTTTGGGGCTGATGCAGTGCAACCCACCGAGAGCAGAGCAGACTCGTTCACAGACTGGTAGTTCAGCTGCTGGTAGAAGATAGTCACCTTGGCAATGTCCTTCCTGCACCGGAGAAAGGGAGCAGTTAGCAACAGCGGGACGTCCACGTGTCGTTCACGTGGTGGAAGGTAGTGCTGGTGTTCTGGGCTCAATTTTACACGCTGATGGCTAGGCAATAGGTTTCACCACTCACTCAAGCTAAGAGCATTTAACATCAGCTTGGATAGAATCATAGAATCATAGAATCATAGAATGGTTTGGGTTGGAAGGGACCTTCAAAGCCCACCCAGTCCAACCCCCCTGCAAGGAGCAGGGACATCCCCCACTAGATCAGGTTGCTCAGAGCCCCATCCAACCTGGCCTTGAATGTTTCCAGGGATGGGGCATCCACCACCTCTCTGGGCAACCTGGGACAGTGATCTACAACTCTCATTGTGAAAAATTTTTTCCTAATGTCCAATCTAAATCTACCCCCCTCTATTTTAAAACCAT